>JABUQX010093639.1:62500-67500 GCA_015478945.1 Trachelipus rathkii | reverse complement strand
ATCAATTTATTGGAAGCACAAAAACATGTCTCTTAAATTTTCCAAATAACAGGTCAAATTCCGATAATTAAAGGATTGTACTCGTTTCAAACCTCTAGCTGGAATATTTGAAAGGGAAAATAGTTCTTATTGCAAAGATTTTTTTTCTTCATATTTCACAGAAAACACATACACCTACACGAACACAGACACACACACTCCTACACACAAACACACCTACACACACACACACCTTTATTCGTGCTTTATTGTTGAATAAGAAAAAATTCAATGTTCAAATTTTGACTTGTGTGCAGTAGATTTTTCTCAGAAAAAGCAGCAAATATGCAAATAATACTAAGGCCTTTGACATCGAATAAGCAAGTCTTCACTAGATTTTAAATTATATTTTTTTGTTATTTCATCATATTATAATTAATCAAAAATAACCAGACCATTATTTAAGATGCTAAGTATCATGTACTCTATTACATAACATTAAAAACTGAATTGCATCTTAACCATATTGTGCTGGAACTTGCTGAAGCTTGATTTATATGATAACATAGGTTAGTCGAAAGAAAATGAAACAGCGTTTCCCAACCGGGGTTCACATAAGCATTGATGTGGTCCACAAGGAAAAAATGTTTAATTTACAAATAAATATTTAATTTAGGAGTATTAAATATAAGTATTTGTGGTTTACATACGTAAACTGTTAGGACTCATTTATATATATATATATATATATATATATATTATATATATATATATATATATATATTATATATATATATATATATATATATATATATATATATATATATATATATATATAATATATATATATATATATATAAAATATATATATATATATATATATATATATATATATATATATAGTTATAATATATATATTATATATATATATAATATATATCAATATATATATATATAGTATATATATATATATAATATATATATTATATTATATATATATATATATATATTGAAATACAGAATTTTTGTATTTTCGAAGTTTCAAGAAAATGCTATTCTCTTTATATTTTTTTATTTTTTATTATTTTTTTATATTTTTATTTGTTTTATTTATTTTATTATTAATATTGTAGAGTAATTTCCCATTTCAATTAATTTTTTGCATTTTGAATAGTTTAAATAACTTAGTAAATTTATTTTTAGAACTTGAAAATGAGAATGGTATTTTCTCGAAAAGTCGACAAAACAAAAATTCTGTATTTCAATAAATATGTTGTATAAGGCTCTGGCTCTTCAATTCCAGATAAAAAATTTGGCTTCCCAAAAAATAGAAATCGGCAATACAATATATAATATAATATATATATTATATATTAATATATATATTAATATATATATATATATATATATATATATATATATATATATATATATTTATAATTAATATATATATATATATATATATATAATATATATATATATATATATATATATATATATATTATTGAATTTTATCTGTCGTGCACATAATTTATAGATTATTATTAAAAATGCTTTCTCCTGAATTTTCAAAATTTTATAAAAGATTTATTTACATTGTATTGTTTTTTTTTTTTTATATAAAATATGACAAATTTTAGAATTATTGTTTTGTAAAATGAAATGAAAAAACAAATTGTTTTTGTAAAAGATCCATAAATTCAAGTTATAAATTAATTTATTGATGTAACACAAAAATTAATGGTCCCAAAAGTTTTTAAGGTTTAGTTGAACCACAGATTCATTTTTTAATCATTAAAAAAATTAATAGAAAAATATAATCTTTTTAAATATCACTTATTTGATAACGCATCCAAATATGAGAAATTTTTTTATTTCTTCAACAATAAAGGTAATTTAGTCTTTTAGGCGACACATACATACATACATACATACATACATACATACATACATACATACATACATACATACATACATACATACATACATACATACATACATACATACATTTTTTTTTTCAGTTGTCACCACCACTCACGGGCACAGCCCTATTCATGGAGGGGGTGTTACACGCCTCAGAATCGAACAACTAACGCAAATTACCGCAGATGAGCGCAGACGCAGGCTTTGAAGTGGGGAGATTAAATTCAGCAGGAAACACAGGAGATGGAAGAGAATTCCACAGAACAGAGTGGCAGGGAAAGAAGGAAGACCGCAAGCGAACTAGTCTGAATTACCAATATTCAACACAAAACTCATGGCAAGATAAGCCACCACTTGTGCTACGAGTGCCGATGTAAAGGGGTTGGTACGCGGGTGATAAAGTTCCCCAGACCTGCCACTACGGTATCTATAGAAAAGAGATAAAGCAGCCAACATCGCGGCCGCAAAAAGAGGGTAAAATGAACTGGAAGTATGGGACATTTATAAGCCTTTTGGTGGCCTTGTGGACTCGACCCTATCTAAAAGCCGGGTGAAACCAAGAGCCCCCCTAGAATATGAGAGCAGTACTCCATACAAGGGCGGATTTGAGGCCCTTGTATAGCTGGAGGAGTAACTGAGAGAGGAAAAAAAGTCTCACAGTCTAAACAGAACTCGCAAACTTTCTTTGAGGCCGCCTTAGCAACCATTGTGATGTGAGGTTTCCAAGACATTTTTTTGTTAGGTTAAGGCCAAGGATGTTTATATTGTCAACAGAGAGACGAGAGAACCGTCCAAAGAGATAGGAAAGAGTTGGAGGGTGTCTTAGAGAGGGAGATTTGTAGAAGGTATGAGTTTTTAAAGAATTGAATTTCATAAGTTCAGACGACCCACCCGGAAATTCTATCCAGATCAGCGAGAATAGATTCGGAAAGATTAAGACGAGAGGCAATTCTAGAGTAAAAGAAGGAGCAGAATTGAAATGAGTTGAAGAATGAAGCGTCGAGTCATCGGCATATGAGTGGATAGAGTTAGATGTGCAGGTGGAGAGATCATTAATGAAAAGTAGGAATAAAGTAGGAATAAGACAGAACCCTGAGGAACACCATATTAACAGAAAAGGAAGAAGATGTCGCCCCATCAACAACAGCCGATATGAGCGATTTGAGAAAACTTAGACATAAGTAAGCAAAGAGAAGGAAGGAAACCCCAAAGGAGGGAAGCTTGGAGAGCAGTGACGCGTGCCCATTACCCGTTCAAATACTTTGGATTTGTCAAGCGTCACCACGCAAAGTCTCCCCGTTAGTTCCTAAGGGCGGAACCATAAATTCAGTAAGATAGGAAAGGTATATCGCAGTAGACCTCGAGCGCCGAAAAGCCGTACTGGCGATCGGAAAGAAGTGAGATGAGATTCCAGATGATTAAGAAATGAGAGTTGAGAAGAGTTCAAAGATCTTAGATAGAATACAAGTAAAGGTTATAGGGCGATAGCAGACGGATGAGAGCACTTCCTATTTTCGGAATAGGTTGGACATGTGCGTGCTTCCAACACTGAGGGAAAGTGTTAGTATTGAGACATAGAGAAATATAGTTGCGAGGGGCGCGGGATCAGCACGGAAGCACACTCCTCAAAACTCGGGGAGGAATTTGGGCCCCCCATTTTTTTTTTTTTCCGGGGTTCCCCCCAAAAACCTCGCCTTCCTACGTTCGTAGCATTTCAGAACCATGCACCCGATCAAATTAAATGACAGGGCAAAAGGCATAGGACACCTGAGAAGAGAAGGAGGAGGAAGAGGAATGCCAGAATCGTCCAGGGTTGAGTTAGAGGAAAAATAGGAGGCCGAAGAGATTGGCCTTTTCAGTTGGAGAATTAGCAACAGAACCATCAGACCCGAATAAGAGGAGGAAGACAGATTTAAGAAGTTGTTAGAGATGTTTTGGCAAGAGGCCAGGAAAGATTTTGTCAGTAGGAAACAAGGAGGTTAGCGACTGACGTTTAATGGAGGCCCACTTTGCTCGTCGAAGAGTTATCCCTGCAACGTTTCTAGCAGAATGGAAATTAGCAAAAGTGATAGGAGAACGAGAATTTTTCCACTCCCGATACGCACTGTCTAGCCTGAATGGCCAGAGAATAAGCACGATCGAACCATGGATTATGAGGAGAGAAAGATTTAGTCGAAGAAGAATGAACCTGCTCATCCCCATTCAAACGATTACAGCTCCCACCTTATCGCAGAAGTCGAAGCGTCACCAGAGACAAAAGCAGTCATTCCAATTATAGTTAGCGTGGAAGCAACACAATGCCCCCCAATCGGCCCGATCAAGTGCCAGGAAAAAAACGAGATGGGCAGGATGGGAGCTGTTGGCAGAGAAAGATATTAAAATTAAAGAGATAATAAAGGTTGTGGTCAGATTACCGAATGGAGGCGAAAGTGTGTATTTAAGACGGAGAAGGGACTAGTGTGAAACCATAGGTCAAGTGTTCAAGAATTGGTGGGACGATCCGGAATGTGTTGGTGGGTTCTTTAATTAGTTGCTCCAGATTGTTGAGAATGCTGAACGATCGGCCTCCTCCCACCTAAATCGGTATGAGAGGACCCCAAACCATCAGTGTTATGTACATGAAAAGTTCCCCTAAATAGGGATGCTCAGTATTTGGATGAGTAAGTTATAACAGTCTCTGTGAGAAGTAGTAAGATACTCAAAAAAGGCTTGAAAATCTGTTCTGTTAGGAGAACAGTAGCAGAAGAACAAGATTATTGTAGTAGAGGAAGAAAGATTTGTAAGCCATAGAACATCGAAGTTAGGAGATTCCAGATTCTCGAGAAGTGTTATAGGAGTGTTATGTTTACATAGGCACATACCCCACCCTTCAGACGGAACATTATGAAAATAAGTTATAGTTGGATATATTTAACGAATTAGAGGATGAATTCTTAGCCATCTGGGTCTCAGACAAGAGCAAAAAGGATTAGGGTTAGAGTTAGAGAGGTGGTATTCCACGGATTGGAAAGTTAGAGTGTAAGCCACGGATGTTGGTTAAAGTCAATAGAAATCCCAAGCCTGCGCATATCCGCCAGTCATATACGCACACTCAGACA
>JABUQX010093639.1:0-52500 GCA_015478945.1 Trachelipus rathkii | reverse complement strand
TAGTATTATATATATTATATACTTATTATATATATATATAAATATACTATTATATAATTGTAACATATATAATATATATATATATAGTATATATATATATTATATATATATATTATTATGGATATATTATATATATATATAGTAATTATTTACAATTATATATAATATTAGTATATATTTACTGCACAGTTCTTTAGAGCGGCAGGTCTAGCAACAGGGTTCTTTACTTTTCTTTGCCTGTAATAACTTCTGGACCAGCAATTGGAAACCTTTCGACTAAAAACACGATCTTCAGGAGAGCTCTGGAGAACGATTTTAGAGGTTAAGTGGAAGAAGATGCTTGTTCCATTGAAAGCGGTGAACCCTACCTGAGTATTAACTCAAGGACTAGCACGAAAGCCATTTATATAGTAAAGAATATAGAGGAGAGACTTTTCGGAGTGCTCCAGGGTCAAGAGTTTCAGAGGCCAAAGGAAGGAAAAAAAAATGCAGCCCAACTAACAAGGGGAAAGGTCCTACCTGGGAATGGTGTAGAATGTGTCTAGAAAGGTGTATATATTTAATATATATAATATAATGGTCAAAATTATACTCTAGATTACGTGTAAAATTCTGTTTATTAATGTGTATATTTAAATATATATATAGTGATATTAATATAGAGTGTATAAATAGGATATAACTAGTGAGTGAATACATTAAGCTGTCTCAAGTGCTGTCTGTCAATAAGAATACTTATAGCGTATTTGTGTGACGATTCTACGGTATATAGTGATGTAACATAACATATGTAAGATTAGTATAGGGTTTCTATTATTAGTTTCTCAAGATCGTGGATATAGTATTATACTGATAATGATTCGGCCTTCACTTCTATCTCCCTCCTATATCTAAATAATGAAGAGGACCTCAAACTACTATATAATCACTAGTGCTGTATATATATATATATTGTACAAATGTATAAATATCCCTAAATATAGAGGCTATTACCTCATAGATATTTGTATGAATAGTAGAAGAGTATATATATATAACTATAATGTCTAACGTGTGAGAGAAGTAGAAAGATATTCAAAAAGGCGTGAATCTGTTCTATATATATAGAGTATAAACTCCAAGTAGCAGAAGCATCATAAGATTATTGTAGTTAGCCAGTAGGAAGATAAAGGATTTTATGCCAATATGTATATATATATTAGGAACCATTTTTTTATTCTCACTCCTCAATAATGTTGAATTTTGTGTAATTTTCCTTAAGAAAACTTTTTCTCAGATCTGATATGTATTATATCAGGAGTAGTATACTATATAATTGATATATATGTTTAATAGGCACTCACTCCACCCTTCCAGATTATTAGTATAAATATTTTGTATGATAATAAGTTTTGTAGTATTTGTTAGATAACTGATACTGTATATAAGGTTAAATGAGTTAGATGGTAGCAAATGATATAATTGCTATTACTCATCCTTGAGTTCTCATAACTAAGAAGTCATAAGAGTATCCTTAAGATTTTATTATGTATTAGAGTTAAATGAGAGTGATATTTCCACATGATAGTAGGCTCAAAAGTTTGAGTCTTAGAGTTTTTTAATATACTCCGCGGATGTTGTAAAAGCGTTCGGATAGATAAAGTTGTCTCAGTTAATAGGACTACTATAACTACTATCTAATCTTTGCATCATTATTCATAATCCAATACACCATAACAACTCCAGTATACTATTCATTCCTCTCTAGCGTCATCCACTATCGCCTGAGTGATTGCCACACGACACTCAGTACATAGGCAGCTCACATATCAGAGTACTAAAAGACAAGATAGATAGCGAAGCCTAAACTGCGCTAACCAATATAACACACAGAACAAACATGAGTTGATGATAATATGAAAAGAAATTAGATTAAAATCTCTCAAAACTTGTGAGAAGAAGATCAGACTTAAAGGATTACATATGTAGAAAAAAGTGCGCATATTAATGCTGTGACCGTAGGGATGAGCATTAAAAATCTACAATCTATGATTTTTTCTGTTATGCCTGACGAATATAGGTATCTCCTCTCAGTATATAACATCTCCTAACATAACATCTCATATTAATGTGTTAATAAAACTGCGTGACGAGAACTATATATACGTAGTATTTATACTAAGAAAATATTAATAAAAAAGATCTTAGATATAATAGTATTATTAAAGCACTCTAATATATCAAAATTCTATCACACTTATAAAATCTTAAACAAATTATATTAAATATCTTATCACGAATCCTAGGTATATATAATACTATCTCAATACACACACCCCATCATACCACCTTAGATCGGTACTATTAGACTCAAAATACTAATATAAAATTAGATTAACTCAAAAATAGAATACTTAAAAATAAAAGTACATATTATAATTTTATAAATAATAAGTATATCTATATACCTAACGTTTATAATTAGAATAACCTGAATTATAATATACTAGAAAAAATTATTATTTTATTTAAAACTCCTCGCCTTTCATATTAACTATAAATAAGCATTGGGTTAATTAACTTAAACCTAAAATATAAAAAATTACCTATTATTTATTTTTTTATTATATATTTCCATATTATTATAATAGTATTAATTATTTCATTTTAAAATAATATAAGTAATAATAAAATAATAAATAATAAAACCAACCTTTAGCATAACTTATCTAATAAATGTTTTCAAAAGTAGATATATATTATATATAGTATATTAGTAAATTATTTCTAAAGGCTATAAGTCTCATTCATTTATTTAATTATATAATATATAAAAGATGATTAGATTACGGTAAAAAAATTTAGGAAAGCAAATTTATACTCTAAAACAAACTCTCTAACTAACTATTGGTAACATAAGGTTCTATTATAAATGGTAGTAATATTATAGTGGACAATATATAATAAATATAATAATATTATGATTAATTAATACACCACATAACAAATTAAAATTAAACACAGTGGTAGTAACCAATTATCCACGTAATAACAACCCTAATATCTCACACATCGTCTCTACGGTACTCTATACATATATAGGAGCGGTCAACAACTAATCAAATACATATATATTTATATTGTACGTAGCTACCAAAATGTAATAAAATAAAAATAATATAATAGAATATATATATCTCTCAAATATACTCGTACAAACGAGTCGTACTTTAGTCCATGATAATATATTAAATATCATTACAATTCAATATGGATCTTCGTAATAGGAAAATCATTTTTAATTTAGGATATCTAATCTGTAAAATAAAAAAAATAAAAAAATAAATTTAATGTTCAGTTAATATAGATATATATATATATATATATATATATTAAACTATATACGTATATTATGAGGTTACGATAAAGTCACTATAATTATTAAAACACTTCTTTATACTCCTGAGCTACTCTAGTATAAATAATAAAATAGGACTTTATATCTATTAATATATAGTTAGTGTTTTTTTTCTATATAACTAAAAGGAGATTACCCAAGGTTGGTATAATTCAGTTATATATATAGATAAATATATTATATATATATAGATATAGTAATTTTATCACGCAACTCCTAGATGGCTCAGAGGAGTCTACTTCTGAGACTGTCACTTCTGCTCTATTCCGGGTAACTTATAACCTGAGGTATATATAATAGTAGTAGGACTACTATTCCCCCTCTCTCCTCCGAGGAGGTAGTCTTCTCTGATACCCCCATCATCATTAGCGATCTATTTAGCTAGAACTCCAGCGATACTATATCCCGATCAAACTAATTGGTCGCTCTGGGGTTTCATTTGACCCACTCCTACTCACCCCTCTCCGCTTAACTTAACTTAAGTGGTTTTAGAGAAATTACTCGTCCTATCCCTTCAGATCCCCATAAACGCTATATACGTGTAGTGGTTATATAATATATGAGTCCCAGACTGATTATCATATTATATCGGCTCGTGCCCTAATTTATTATTTTTTTGGTTTTTTTTTTTTTATAACAATTATATTCACATTAATCCTCCATAGATTATTACATAGTAAGTTAAAGATAACCGCACAGGTTACTCAGGCCGCTCTATACTACAGTACGGTCTCAATAATATATGTATATTAGATATTTTTCTGTTAAGTGATGTATTACGTTACATATCATAAGATTATATAGTAACTCTTACTTATAAATAATATATATATAATGATATATTTATTTTTTTTATACATTTTACTGTTAATAATCAGTAATAATTATTATCCGTAATATACTGATTTTCAATAGTTATGTACTGTAAAGTGATTTTTCTCATGTCAAGTTATTACTGAATATATTTTTTTCTAGATAGACTCTAGACATTTATATTTTTTTAAATACTTTTTTGATTTAAATGTTATATATTATTTTTAAGTAAAAACTATTTTTCAAAAGATATTATTTCGGCTATGCTTGAAATCATGATAATTGCATCTGAAATTCCCAAAACGTTTCACTTAAATATTCATATCTAAATATAATATTAACCAAAGAAAATCAAATAACTGACGGTATAATATTACATTGTAAAGTAAGTTAACAGAGTACCTATATATATAATTATAATTAATTATAATATTAAAATATATATATATATATATATTAATATATATTAATACTAATATATAATATAACATATATATAATATATATATATATATATAATATATATTATATATATTATATATATAATATAATATATATATATATATATAATATTATATATTATATATATTATATATATATATATATATTTATATATATACACATATATTATAAATAATTTCACTATTAAGAGTATATACAATTAATCGCTGACATTGTAAAATAATTTCTATATATTATAAAATATATATATATATATAAATTATATAATATATATTAAATATATATTAGTATATATATATATTTACTTACTTAGTACTCATAATGGGTCTGCATTTCTAGCTATATTCACAGATATATTATTACGGTTTAATAGCTACTAAGGGGAATAACGGTATTTTTACTCTATTTATTTTTAAAAGATCTTATATAGTAATTATTTATCATCTTTACTTAATACTTATTTTAGAGATTGGAATTATTGTATACTTTTGTTTTAAAATGAGAATATATTTTTTTTCATTTTATCTCATATAATAATTATATTTTTTATTGTGATGATAAATCTATTATGATCTCCCAATAATATTATTGTCGAATAAATGGTATAAAACATCATAAGTAGTTAATATTATATTATATATGTAGTCGAATATATGTGAAAAAATTGTGATCCCTTTTACCTTTCGACTCATAAATCCTACTCTAAACTTATGGTCATTCTTAAAATAAAATAGGTGTTTACACTTTTCATCTTCATTTATATTGAATATACGTTGTATTTCGATCCATCTCATATATATATATTTAGGAATCGAATTAATATTAAATATTATTTTTCTAATATATATCGATATTAAGCATATATGAATAGGTAAATTAATCCAATTATTAATACTTTATTATTTAAAATCATAATCATAGAGAGAATACCGATAGTAGTATTTAGACGTTATTATATATTAGACCTGCAATAGAATTATCATAGAGTCTCAGTAGGCCTTTTACGTAGATCTTACTACTATGGTACAGGTAACTGAGTGGTACTTCTTCCCTACCTCATCTCATGTATCCTCCTCACGTCCGGCTTCGGATGATACACCCTAAAAAAGCACAGGCATTATTATTTTTAAATAAAAGTTTGGTAAAACATTAGATTAAAAAATAATTATTAAGGAAGTGCAAATATATATATATAATAGTACTATATAGTATATTATTAGAGGTGTAGTCAGGATGGTGATTTTTCTACTCTACGCGGTAATGTGACTGAGTGAGTATGCGTGATAGTTATAATAAAATCTAACTATCCGGCGGTAATTGCCGGATGCGTGAGATAGCGGTAATAGTGTTAGGTTTTTTAGCGTCTTATCCACATATAGTATACTTACAATAGTATTAATATATATATATATATATATACATTATATATATATATAACTATATATATTATAATATTATATATATAAATTATATATTATATTTATTACTATATAATATATATTAATACAAGTACTATATATATATATATTATATATATATTTAATTTTTTTCTTTGTCATGCCTTTGCATATCTCAACAGCAATACAAAAAATTTATAGTTACATTAATTATATATATATATATTTATATATATATTATATATTTTATATCATTATATATATATATTATTATTATATATATATATAATATATATATATATATCATATATATTAATATATATATAGTTATATATATATATAATAAAATATATATATATATAGATAATAATATATATATATATATATATTATTATATATATAATATATATATTATGATTATATATAAATTATATTATTAATACTTACTTATATTTATATATATATTACATATTAATATTAATATATATATATATAGATATAATATATATTATTATATATTATTAATCTTAACTATATATATATATATAGTTAATCATATATACTATCATATAATTAAACTATAGTTAATATATATATATTATATCTATATCTATTTATATTATATTAATATAATATTAATATATATTTAATATTAAAATGCATTAATATTAACTTACGTTCAACTACCTAATATATGTATACCACTACTCACGATAACTACCATAACTTCAGATATTATATAATTTTATATATTTTAATAATATAGTATTATATAGTATATAATATATAATATATATTACTTAGAACAATAAACCTTAATAATATAATATATATATTTATATATATAATATATATATATATATTAATACTATAATATATATAAATATAATATCTTATTTATAATATAATGATATTATGAGGTGTTAGGGATGTGATTTATCACTCTCTGAGGATATAATCAGCAGGATAATTAGGTGGATAGATTAAAATCACTATCGCGGTATTGCGGATATGCGGATAGCGATCAGTTTAGTTTTTTAGTCGATCTTGCTCCATCACAAAGTACCTTCAAACTAATATTAATAATATATACCTATTAATACTATACTTAAGTATAATTATCTAATTATATTATATATATATATATATAAATAATATTCATTATATTATATATAAGTATAATTATATATATACTAATATATATAGAATATATAAATATCTATTTTATATAAATACTATTATAAATTAGTAATATAATATATACATATTATATTATTTATATATATATATTATATATAAATAAGTATATATTATTTATCTATATATTAATATACTTATAATATATATATATACATATATATATAATTAATATATTATATATATATATATTATTATAATATATATATATATATATATTTTATAATTATTTAAATTTATATATATTTGAATGATATTACTGTACAATCTATCTATCATTTATTTCATCCAGAATTGAAATATAAATTTAAATTTATTTATTTAATATCATATAATACTACTGATAATATAATATAATCTTTAATTAAGTTAATATATATATTTATATATAATACTAATAATAAAATAACGATAGTATATATAGTATATTATATTAATATATATTATAATATATATTAACTATTATATATAATATAATATATATATATATATATAATAGTATACTATATTATATTTATACTATGTTGATGTTTTATAAAATATTTCTAAGTTCCAGAGGAAGATCTCTCTTTCCTACAAGTTATAAATTGCTAAAAACTTGCTATTCGGTTGCATACCATGAGGTATAAAATTAAATAATTACATTAAGAATCTTGACACTATTTAGATATTTTAACATTTTCAGGAGAGTTTGTTTCTCTCTTTCTTCGTTAAATAGATCTTAGCAATCGCTGAATAGACGACTCTAACTTAGCTACATTTGTTGAAGGTGACTGCATCTCAGTTTTCCCCTGCGAGTTCTGCATAGTATAGGAAATTTACATTTATCTACGCCATCAAACCAATGGATATTATATCCGATTCCTCAAGAGTTTCGCTTTTGTGATAAACTCATCAACCAATGACTGTGTCATTTTATAACTAACCAGTCTATGAAAAATTATTGATATTCTGCATCGTAGCTAGAACTGACAAAATTGCTTAGGGAGATATGAATTCATAAAGTGTTTATCGTGCTAACAGATGGTATAAATAGTATGTCTGTTTCTGTATAATCATTTTCCTTTTATTGGTATGATGTAATAATTTCTGACCTTTAACCAGCTATATGATCAACAATAGGCTATGTGCCTAAATTAAATCTTCAATCCTCATAGATAAAATATGTAGTTTCAGAATTATCCCAATTTATCAGGAACCAAATAAAATGTTTGCAGGGTATACGTAATCAGTTTTTGCAGAATTTGTAAAATACGATATTAGTCGAATATCGTTCCAGCATGGTGTTTTCTCCTATAAATTTTTAAAAGTGTCGTCTCGCCTCTGATATATTGAGATAAGTACAGTGTAATAGGACACAATGTACCTATGTAGACGGATTGCATTAGGAGAGTATATTATCTGGATCAATACTCCAAGATATTATATTAATGAGTCTAATAGTCTTAGTTACCTATCAAAAACTGGATTTAAAAGAAGATAGTACATACAATAAATCATAATTAATCGCTTATCATCACACTGTCAGGCCTTCATTCAAACTTTGTGTTTGTTTCGAAGCGAAGGAAAGATCAGCTTCCATTTTTCTTTCTTACCTCATCCCTCATAACATATGTACTATTAATTTACTATTCCAAACGTGTGGTCATCAATTCTTATTGTGCCAGACAGTGAGAAATACATATTTTATATAAGAGCATCAAAATGTAATTTGTTATTTATTGATAGATTGTTATTAATTAATGCGTATGCGAATGGCGTAATGCGGGATAGAGAATAAATGGTGTCAGGATTAAATTTTCGTACTCAATATTTATATCGCAGTGGGATACGATGACGGATATTACCGCTACATCTATCTAATATATAACTAATATATATTCATATATATATATAATAATATATATATATATATTTATAATAAATTATATATATATATATATTAGTTACATCTATATATATAATTATATTATATATAAGTTATATATATATATATTCAAAATTATTCTATTTATTATATATTATAATATATATAGATATATTAATAATATAATCTATATAATATATATATATTTTATATTATAGTATTATTATATAATATATAATTAATATTATTATATATATTAATATATATATAATGTATATAACTATAGTATTATATTATATATTATTTTGCACAGTAAATTTCTATTCTATTCTATGTACTATTATAAATCTTAATAATATATTATAATATATTATACTTATATTAAATATTTTATTATGTACATATATACAATATAATGATAGAGATAATAAAGCTGTTATGATAATTGATGATACACTAGTATATAAATTTAATATTAAAAAGAAAATTTAACAGTATATTTAAATTATATTTAAATTAATCTTTTAAATGAAGCATAAACCCATACCTGAAATGACAAAATTTCAAAAACAAAAACATAAATGAGTTAAACTTTCATCACTGTTTTGGTATCCATTTATGTTAAAGGTGAAATATAGTATATTTCTTTAAAATGCAAATAAAGTGAAGGAAAATTAAATTTTTTAAAAAAATGACTTGAGCTTTTCATGACAAGTATTAATAAATTTAATATATGGGTTATAAGTTGTGGAGAACTTAAGTATTAATGTAAATATATAATGTACACTCCAGATATATCTCGGATGCTTTTTTGCATAAATATTCTAAAGAATAGATACTGGATTAGATATGGAAAAAATGTGAACCCTATCTTTAGATAAAAAAAATGTAAATAAATAATATTATAATAGATTTGAAACATAATTCTTCGTTTTGATATCCTGAACGTTGAGCAATAATAATTTACAATATACATGTGTCAACAGTAAAATAGTAGTAGAAAAAGAAAACACATCGGGCCTGAGTGCTTAAATAAGATAAGTGGCGAACGATATTTTTGCTTTGTTTTGAGACGCAACGTATCGCACTATGTTGCCGACGCTCTCAGGAAGACAGAAGCTATGAAGTGATGAGAAGCCTGTGGCTTGCGCACAAGCTTGGAAACTGACCTTAGATGCGGTAAGAAAAGAGATTGAGGATACAGCAAGGAGTCTACAGTAAAAGGGAAACGCTGAATTATATAATATAATAATAATCAGGAACCAAATAATAGATAAATAATAATAATAAATAATAATATAATAAATAATAATAAAGATATATAATAAGTATAATAATAATAGAAAATTATAATATAAATAATACTATAAATAAAATAATAATAATAATGAATAATAATAATATATATAATTAAGAGAATATATAATAATAATAATAATAATAATAATAATAATTAATACATATAATAATAATTAATAATAATTAATAAGATTATAATAATAAATAAATAGAGATGAATAATTATAATCATCATAATCATAATAATAATAATAATAATAATAATAAATGAAGAGATAAATAGATTGTACGGTCAAGATAATGAATAATAATATAATATAAATACATAATAATAATGAAAGTAAATAATAATAAATAGAAGTAGATAATAATAGAATAAGTAAGATCGGAAGAGATAATGAACATAAATAATACATAATAATAATGATAAATAAGAATAATAAAATAGTAAATAAATAGTAAATAGTGAACGAGAGTAATACCTCTTATAATGAATATGATAATAATCGAATGAGAATAGAATAATAATAAATAATAGAATGAACTAATAGGATAATAAGATTATTATTATTATTAATTGAGAAATTAATTAAATTAATTAATATCAATATATTCTTAAATTTACGAAATAATTATATAATATATTATGCATAGTCGCTGTATAGAAAAATAGATTGTGTGTCTATAGCATACTGAGCAGGGCATTACTTTTATTTAAATTATCTATTATTATTAATTATTTCTAATATATTTATTCTTTTATATTATATTTTATTATATTATGTAATGATATAATGTATCCATAATTATTATTATTAATTTATTATATTAATTATAATATATAATTATTATTTTATTTAATTTTATATTATTATATATTCTTAATTATATATATTATTTATTATTATTATTATTACATTATTATATATAATTATATTAGTTATTATTACTTATTTATTATTATATTATATATTATTATTACTTAATTTATTATTATTATTTATATTAGATTATTTAATTATAATTATTTTAATTTCATCTACTTAATAGAATTATTAATTATATTATTAATCATTATTATTTTTATAATTATTATATTATTAATATATATTATTATTTAATATATTTATAATTAATTATTTATTAATTATTATTTAATTTATTAATATTAATTATTGATTATTATAATATTTATAATTTAATTATTAATTTCTATTATTATTGATTTATTGTCAATTAATTATATTTAGTAATTATTATTTATTCATATTATTACTTAATTAATATTTATTCTACTCTAATAATAGAATTATATATACTATATTACTTCTTATATTATTATTATTTATAATAATATCATCAAGTATTTTCATTTTACTATTTATTTATTAATAATTTATTAATTTATTTAATTTATAATTCTATAATTTTTCCTTACATATATTAATACCATTATTAATGGATATATTAGAACTAGTTTATTATATCAATTTATAATTTACTATTATTATTAATATTATTAATTATTATTTAATTATTATTAGTATTTATTTTATTATATTATATTGTATATTTAATATTATGTATATTATATTATATTTTTTATATATTATTATTATAAATATTATTTATTTTTATTTAATTATTATATATTATTATTTAATTATTATTTTTATTATTTTAATATTATTATATATTTAATTATTTATTTAATTATATATTATTATATTATTATATTATATGTTTTATTTTGACTAAGTAATTGATTATTGTTATTTATGGTTAGATTTATTATTATTAGATTATTATCATTCATTATTTATTGGAATTATTTATAGTTATATATTATTTATTAATATATATAATTATTTAATAGTATTAATTATTAATATTATTATGTATTATTATATATTATATATATGTTTAATTTATTAATTTCATTAATATATTAATTTTTATTCAGTTATTCATAATATTATTTATTAGTTTATTTATCTAATTCTTTATTAATTAATTATATTAATATATTAATGATATCGTAAGCTCATATATATAGTTGAGCATAATTATTGAGGTTGTAATTATCAAACATCTTTTTGATAATATCTTAATTGAACAGGAATTTCGGTAATTAATATAATCCCTGTCTACCATATAGTATATAATTCCGTATCGATACAAACACAATACTTACCTTGATACTCACTCATTATTTATAAATAATATTACAGGTGATACCGTTGTATGGAGAAAATCATCTCCTCGGTACGTAATAATTATATTAGAAATATAAATAAATCATGATGATTTATGAAATTATTTACATACTATAACTAAAAATGAGGAGAGAGACTATGTGCATACTAAATATTATATACTTAGGCTTATTTAGCATTACTACCTAAACACTATAAGCTATCATGTGTTCTTCCAATAAAACTAATAAAAGATTGAGTGACCATATATAAATATAGTGCATTATAATAATCCCTGACCTTGTATGAATTTGTCACTGTACAATATGATTGTTAATAACATACGCTCATACTATATCACGCGCAATGGAATTCTTATTAAGATAATATGTCAAAAATTGCCTGCTCGATTCTATTCTTTATCGAATTTAATCTAAATATATTTAGCGAATAAATAAAACATTTATTTAACATTACATTCGTATATTGATGAAGAAGCAATATATAATATTTATACATTTTTAGTTTAATTAAGGGTACTAGATCAGTAACAAACTAATTAATAATTATGAGTCTGGAGAAAAATAATAGATATTATGATGATCAAATAACATTCAATTTAGGGTGTGTATATAATTAAAACAGTCACAAAAATAAATTCAATAATAACAATCAAAATCAACGAACTAAAAATATGAGATAAGAATAATAATTTATAGGAGGTAAACAATGAGAAATGGATATACCTGACCAACTCTAATAATAAGCACTTTGTTAATATTAATGCATTGGTAAAGCAAATATGCAATATACTAATTATGGATATTAGGGGCAGATAGGCATCACTCCATTAGTCAATAACACTCGCATTTGAGACGTCTTTACATGGGACAAGTTATGGAAGACTTCTACTCTTCTAGATATTTCAAAATATGGGCTTCAGAATTCATAAAAACGTATAATATCACTTGATAACTAATAAAAAATAAAAATCCAATCTTAATTATTACTCATTTCTCAAACCCATTACACATATAACATATTAGCCAGACATAACTCATGATAGTACTCATCTTTATAAATGAACTCTTATTTAACATACCTCCTGTTCACACTATCGGTGAATTTTCCTAAAGAATATTTTTAAAAGATCTCACGTGTCAACCATGAATGTGCATAATAAAAGTGTGATAATAAATATAATTGATACCCAGAATTTACTCTAGATAGACCGCTGACATCAGATTCGCTTCTCACATTACAGCTTAGTGCCATATTTAGAAAAAAATTACTGAATTAGATTCTAAACAACTGTATCTCAGAATATTTCTTATTCGAAGATAATCGTGAATTACGACCCTTCAATTTGGCTTATAGGATAATAAATAAATATTATACTATAGTACACATAAACTGTAGCCGCTTTTAGTATTGATCTCTCGGCAAAAAAAAATAAATATGACATAATATGAGACTCAACAAAATAAAACTCTATATTCTAGCGCGCTTATTAATTATGTAAATCTTATCTAATAAGCATCAGTTTTGACTACAATATATGTAATCATTTCAGCCTGATATATTATATTTATAGTATATCATAAATCGTATACTCTGAGAAAATGTATAAAATGGGTTAATTCTAAGGGTATGATACATACTCATCAATGTATTCTAAAGCAATAATTACTTAGAAGGGAAATGATCACTTATATATCATTATCATAAAATGAGAGTAGGTGAAATATCGCTATGTCGGAAGGATGAATGTCATAAAAAATTATGTTATAGTGTTCCACATAGGCATCTTACATATACGTAGTGCCACAAATTTATACTATTTTTAACTCACTTACAGTCTATCTACTACTACTTGACACTATATATAACCTTCACAACACAGATATCTTTCATGGATGTCTTTTGCTGTATTGACATGATCAAATATTTTAACTTAAAGTGATTAAAATAATCACACAAACAATCCTACCAGTAGAAAACAGAATATGACAATCAGTAATATGATATTTGCAATACAATAGATCGTAATTACAACAAAACTTACAACTATATGTACAAATAAACTTTCTATACATACTCTTATTATAGCTAAATTAATATAATAACTTATAAATAATCTTAGATATAATTATTTACAAAACATAATAAATAATAAATACTAAGTGAAAAATTATTCTAGCAAAAAGCAAAATTATTTGCTGAATTTATTGCTGAATTTTATTTGATTTTGCACGTGTTGTAATAACTGAATAAATTGTTGAAATAACTAATTATCTGTTGAAATAATTCAAATAATTAACATTATACTGAGTTACCTAAAAAAATACAGTTTTAGCTGTTTCCAAGAGCGGAACCTATCTTTGAGAAAAACAATTACAAGAAGTCGGGAGGGCTTTGATATTACATAGTTAACGTGATTGTGAAATTTCAGATTCTCATCAGTTACAACGCGAACATTTTTAATAGAGCGAGCATTTTCAATACATACACTATTCACCGTTATATATAATATAGTTGGCCTTGTATAGAATAAGGGTAGATTGATTACAAGAACGAGTTGTGTAGAAATAATTTGATTTGGAACATAAATTCTATATATAATCTTGATATTTAGATAATATTATAGAAAGTTTTAAAAATAGTTTAATTAAAAATGTTTATACTTATTTTATATATTATTGTGAATGTTATTATATTTTAAAATAGAATAAATACAATAAAAATAATAAAAATTGTATATAATTTTAAGTTTTTATATAAATAAAAGGTGTATCTTATAGCTATATCAATAATAATTAATAAATTAAATAATAATAATACAATAAATATAAATAATATTATAATATAATATAATATAATTAATATTATAATATTATTCCTATTAATTAAAATTATAATTATTAATAAAGTTAATAATAATCTAACTTTAAATAATAATTTATTAAATAATAATAATAATAATTAATAAATTAAATAATAATAATGATAATTAATAATTATTAATATATAAATAATAATAATTGTAAATAGTATTGATAATACTTACTAAATAATAATTATAAATTTTAATAATAAGATGATATAAATTTAATTAAATAAATATAATTAAATAATAATATATAATAAATTTATAATAATAATTATAATAAATAATTAATATTATATATATATTATAATAATAATTAATAATAATATAATAATAATTAATAGCAATAAATTAATAATATTAATTAATAATATGATAATAATAATAATAATTAAATAAAATTATAATAATAATAATAATAATTTAATAATAATAATAATAATAATTAAAATTATATAATAATTAAATAATAAATATAATAAATATAAATTAAATAATTAAATAATAATAATTAATAATATAATTAATATTTAATTAATAATATATATATTCAAAGTAAAGTAAGGATACTTCATTCTTATGTAAAATGACTGAAGTTTGTATATATATATATTATATATATTATAATATATATACTTATTAATATAATATATATTATATATATATAATACATATCTATTATATATATATATTATTTATTATAAACTATATTATATATGTATATCATATACCTCACTCAACCTATATCCCTTACTCTCTTACCCTCTCCTTACCTACTCTCTCCTCAGCCTTCTCTCTCTCCTACTACTCTTTCTCAATTTATTCTCCTTCTCTCTCTTCTCTTTCTGTACTCTCCTCTCTCTCTCTCTCTCTCTCCTCTCTCTCTCTCCTCAACTCTCTCTTATTAATATTGTGAAAATACAAGGATTCTGTTTGTTCTATCATTTCCTCAATATACTCTAAAAGTGATATAAGACAACTTACTAGTTCTTAAATTTTTATTAATTAATGAAAAATGTAATTTACCCCTATGAAGATATTTGAAGAGATATTGTTAGGTACTAAAAATTAAGCTTGTCATTCGTCTACTTATATCTACAAGTCAATTCCACCTTATTGCGTACTGTCAGTTAAAAACTTCATATTCACCAGACCTACAGGGGATTCGAGGCGAATGAGAAAATATATCAGCGTATATATATAACAAACAATAAATTTCTGATGTTTAGCTCGAAGATTTGTTAATTAATTTGGAAATAAAATTTCTTTGAATATTCCATATCGCAATAGTAAAATCAATCTCTGTCCTGGATTTTTATTAATAAAATTATCAATAAATAAAATAAAGGTCCAGTAAAAATTATAAATGTATATAAACAATGTTAAGGACTTTCTTATCAGGTATTTATGGAAAAGAAATATCTATTATCAGACATCCTTTAAAAATTTAAACTGCCAGAATAAACAATCTCTTCCAACATCTCAAGCGCCAAAATAATACTCTGATTTTGAAAACATATAATTGAATGATATTCATATTTAATTTAAAGTTCATGATGATTAGAGATACAAGTATAATAATAATAGTTTATTAAAGATAAAATGATGTTTTAGGTGATAATGAATACTATAATAATTAATGATACTAATGATAATATTAACTCTATAAAAGAATAAAATAAAGATAATCGATTCGAAGTAATTGAATCCTTCTAGGAATGGTATCAAAAGAAATGGGAATATATAATAATAAACATATAATGTGATCTAAGTAAGTTGTAATAGAATGACTGGATAAATGATATAATAGGATAATTGATACATGCCCATTGGTCATACCAAGCGACTATAATATATTTTACAGTACACGATTTCTATGGATTAATTTATATGACGATAGAAAATAAACTATATATAATATATATAAATATGGGATATATAGAGATTAACAGTGAGATATAATAATGTAGAATATTGTTTAATATTCCTATTTAATCTAAAACTGCGCTTAAAAAACACCCAATTTATGAAGTGCGAATAAATAAAGAAACACCTTTAGTCGGATACTTTCACAGTTTCCACAGGGTTAGGAAGGATTGTGTAGAAATATTTATTGGATGTCAGAGTGTATGACATGTATATATATGCATGGGTCTAAACCATTTAGTGGTGATGTAGAAATAATTATGCGATATATGGTGATAAATTATTGCACATAATTAGTTTCATTACAGTAATAATAGAATTTATTGAATTTTATTCAAGGTTTATATTCAAGAATTCTACTCAAGAGCATAATATTCATTACTTATATTGATTATATAATGTTTAATAGTGATAATAATTAATAAATAATAATCAATGGATATGATACCTAATATGAAAAAGTAATTCTAAATAATTGTCCATAAATAACATATTAATAAATTTACACTCATAATATGAATTCATTTATATTATTTAAATATTATATTTTTGGATCCAAAAGAAAATAAATTATATGCTTTTTCTTAATAATCAGCTTGGAAAGTTTAGGTAACGTAATATATTACTATTTGTTTGTATTATTATTAATATTATCATATATAGATTTTAATTATACAATTTTCATGGAGCCATTTTAAAATATATGAGGAGGATGAGAAAAGGTCTATTAGGTAGGGAGGGGAACAGTGTTTCCCTTAGACAGGACAATTCTCTTCTTTTTAGGTTTCCCTCTCAACCTAGTTTGGAGATGAAATAATATAATTAAATAATATATATAAATTTATATAAATAATACTAATTAAATATAAAAATTATATAAAATATGAACTTAGAGAATAATATCTATATATAAATTATAAAATTAAATAAAATACTTAATATCCAGGATTAATATTCTTATTTTAATTATCAATAATTAATAAAATGGAATTAAATTAGATTATGCTTCACAACATATGAATATGTAAATTAAAATATAATTAAATAAAAAATTATGAAAATAATATAAAATTATATTAATTAAAATAAAATAATTAAATTTAATAATATAATTAAGATATATAATAATTATATAAATAATATAATTATATAAAAAATAATAATTAATAGTATTAATATGCGAATAAATTGATATAAATATATATAATATAATATAAATATATATATTATAATAATAGATAATTATAATAAATTCCAATTATAATAATAATTAATATAATTTAATATATCAATAATAATATAAATAAAGTAATTAGTACATATATAAAATCACTCATTAAATATATATATAAATATCAGAATATATATATAAGAAATAAATAATAATAAATTAATAGATTATAAATAATATATATATAATAATAAATATATTATATATTTTTTTATTTACTCTTCTTTTCATCTTTTTCATTTTTTAATTTTTAATTATATTTCTTTTGATTTTTATTGATATTGTTAATATTATATTTTTATTATTTATTTTTAATATTTAAATATAATCATATTTTATTATTTTATATTATTTTAATTCATATTATTATTTTTTATATAAAATAATTCATTATTAATTTTATATTAATTATTATTTTTTTATAATATTATCCATAATATTTATTTATATTTTTTAATTATGTTTAATAAATTTAATTATAAATTTTATTTAATTATTTAATTATATATATTTTAATTACTATTTATTTATCTTTATATAATTATATTTATATAATAGCATTTATTATATATAATTATAGAATTAATTATTAATATATCTTGTTTTATTCATATTTTAATATATTTAAATACTTATTAATAATATATTTGATATTAATTCTTTTCTATCATTATTGTTTAATTTAGATAATTTTAGTATAACTATTATTACATTTTTTATATATTTTAATTTATAATAGTTATTTACTATTATTTATTTTATTATTATTCTTATTTTTTTATTTTATATTAATTTATTATTTTTATATTTATTATTTTTATTATATATTAATTTAGTATGAGTAGTAAGTAGTTTTGTAATTAAATTTTGCTTCTTTTTTTGAATAAAATTAAGTTGTTTTTTTTTTCTGTGAATTTTTAGTATGTTGTTTTAGTTTATTTTATGTTACCAGTTTTAGTTTAAATTATAAATTTCTCATTATTGTGTTTTTTATAAATATTTTTTGTTTTATTTGTCCTGAACATGTTGGTGAGATGATGTGAAGAGCTGGTATTCCTGTTGTGAAAATGTTTTACGAAGCTGCTCTTATCACCGTAAAGACCATTTATTACTTTCGTCATTCTCCACTACTCCTCCTCCTCTTAGTGGGTTGATTTGTTTAATTTTAACATTTCCTATATCCATCTATATTAGAGCGCTACCATCACATAATATATATATAAATATAATATATAATATATATTATATATATTCTTATATACTATAATATTTTTAAATCGCTAATCATGCATCATCATCATCATCATCATCATCAATCAATCACCCACCTTCTTTCCCAGGACTGGGGGGTAAGGTGCAAGGTGCGGTGCAATGGAAACAGAAAAGTAGCAGAAGAGTATGACGCAAGTCGAAAAGAAGCCCAGCCTTTACCGCCCCCTTCATATCCTTAAGTTAAGAACTCGTCGCAGTCAGAAATATCCACCCAAGGGCTCACGGGACTGCGACGGACCCCCACTATGACATCTCCACTACATAAGGGTTCATCCCTTGGACCAGGCTGACCACAACCATACCCCCTCACATAAATCCCGCTATTCACTCCTATTATGCATCTTTCTTCTCGCCTCTGCCATTCTCCATTCTCTCCTTTCAAAGCATTCCTTTATTGATCAATCCACTTTTCTCGCGTCTCCAAGCCGGGTCGTCTCCTCAAGCCACACTCACCTGACCTATAATTATACCACTTAAACAACCTGACTCTAATTCCATACCTTTATCCATCAAATGACCAAACCATCTTATATATATATATATTATATATATTTAATATTATTTATATATTATATATTGTATATGTATATATATTTAATGATATTATATATATATAACTATGTACATATATATATAATATATTAATAATTAATTATAATTATAATATAATATCTCATTACCTCTATCAACGGATTCTTCATGGGGAATATATGGTGATATATATGTAGTTATTGCGCAGATAAGTTATTAAGAAGAGTAAGGACCTCAATCGAGTAAGTAATGCCTCCCTCATACCCTTATTATCTAGCCTGTAACAGCAAATAATCCTAACCCTATAGACGTGAGCCCTCTATACCCTCGGCCACATCATCCCTACTTCTCGCATATTATGGTATATATCTATCTAGTATCTCATTGTACACGGATTCACATTCTTACCTATGGACATGACCCACATACAGTGCTACATTACAACAATTTACTACCTACCTTAATACAAAATATACTTGTGACTAGTCATATTACTCCTTTAACTATGACTACTTCTTATACCTACTCTTATCTCATTTATATAAATTATCATACATTATTCTTATATCTTCAGACATATATATCTTTTATTATTATATACTAGTAATATCATCTTTTCAACTGTTATCTAGAAGATTGTTTATCTAATGATCTTTTCTGTACTATTCTCCCCGCTCACACATCAACACTATACTAAATCCTCCCTTATACAAAATTCTAAACGACACGCCAACAAGGCGAGAGCTCTATCTTCGTCCACTATATTCGGTACGCACCTACAAATACATCGCCCTCATTTATCCCCAACACACAACTCCAAATAAAATACAGTGGCCTTGATTTATATGAAGCACGTTCCTGATTTGTACAACTATATAATCAATCCTCCCGCACAATGACTATAAATTAACATGTAGTTGAGTATTTCCATCCTACTCATAAACCGTAGGTTGATAGTAATTTGTAGAGGCCATAGGATTATGCAGTACCAATAAGTATTATGATAATCTCGACATATAATAGTAGGGTATTTTGGAGATATAGTATTCTCGAGCTCAGTCTTAGTACATAAACATACACATATGTTAGATCTTTACTGATACTCGGTGACGGTATTATCATTACTCATCGGTGCGTTGTTGGGTTCTGTCTCCAATACCATGGTAATGACCCCTATCTCATCTGTCAAACTGTAATGCTATCAATAAGGAATGAATTCTGCTCTGTCTCGAGACCACTAGTATTCAGCCTCCGCGAAATATGCTCGCATTTAGGATGCGTGCGATATTTTGTCCCTAAATCAGGTGGATGTTATCCCTTATAACGCCGAAGTGATACTACACAAGAATCTATAGGGCTTGAAAGGTAATGCTCTTCAAAGGGTTTGCAGTATGCACAAGATGACCATGTCTGCTATGTGAAATCGAGAAGTGTCCCGGAGATTGACATAGTTTTGCTCAGAACTCTCGACCGTTTTCTAGGGTATGGCTGAATTCACCACAAATTCTTAATTGTGTGGTGGAGGTTCCGAGAACAATTATGCTGAGATCACACATCTAACAGCAACGTAAAATTTGTACCGTATAAACTTCAAAGGTCTTAATATTCCTTTGTTTTCAACATCAAATTTATGGTCTCAATTGTTTTTGAAATAGTAGAGTCTTAATGCAATTTATATCATGAAATTTAGGATGAAAGAATTCACCCGAATAATGTAAGATAATGTTAATTAATAATATGGCAATAAAGTAACATATGTATTTCATAAGATGAAGGATGATACTAGTGATTATACTTATAACGTCTGTAAAGAAGATTTCCTCCTATCAGAAGATTGTTATGTGTCTAATAACTCAGTTTGAGCCCCGAATAAGAAATGCCTTCAAGACCATAACCGAACACCATCACTCCAAACAGGCTATACTAGGCACTACTTAGTCAGTACCACATTGCATTAAGACGCGAAACCTCTCTACGTACTGATCTGACTAAGGTATATACATCTAGGTAACGCCTGTCTGAGGCGTACAGACACCACTCTCGTACTCGCCGTAAAGACACCTTTATTGTCCCAATCGTCGAACCGTTCACAATTGGATGTTGTTCTCGGAGCTTAAAATGCTCAGTCGCGACTTTTACGAATTGATGCCGTAGGTATGTCAGGTGGAACCATATGTGCAGGCATCTTGGGAGACGTTAATTATGTTCACAAGGGTTGATTCGACGTGACCTATGTATTGTCACTTCACCCTTATATGAGGTATGCGGTATATATATATATGGCCCAAAGATGTACCTCCCTTGTTAGCCAGTATCCACGCTAGCCGGTGTATAGTCTGGTATTGATCGCGGTTCCGTTGGTGTCCTACGTATCAGTACCAGAGTGTCAGCGCCAGACCCGAATGCTCTGACAATCGGCAATTCACGTCATCGTGTGGGTAGTTGGCTCTCGCTACTGAACCTACCTATTGTCCTCTGACCGGTCAGATCATTGTTGTCATGTATAAGTACCTTAAATGGACCACCCTGATGCAATCGCTTGTTAGTTGAGCTACACGAATACCGATCGACCAAAGTGCCCGATATACTGATATTTAATAATAATATTATAAATTATGTACTTCTGCTGAGAGTGTTGTATCTGTACACGCACTGATCTCTGACAGTTGACACACTATCTTTAGCTTAAGTATAGTTATTGAAAATGATTCCCTCGACTGGATTATACTTCCAGGAAATACATAATCCTACCTCCACCTCTCCTTGGTCTAGTTAACTGATTGAGTTTTATATTATGTTTCTAAATTTTATCTCGTTTAGACTGCTATCACCTCATAATACTGCAGCGAATTCTCTGCTGTGAGTGTTAGTTTATACATGTATAATAACACTTGAACATGCTGTTCGTTTCTATGTTGGTATGTGGTGATGAGTATTTCAGAGCGTTATGGTCACTTTCGTCCCTGCGAGTGATAACTTATCTAAGTGGTTGAGCAGTTATATTATTTGTAACGAGTGTTATATTAATTATATTAATATATTATAATATTATATATTATATATTATATATATATATATATATAATATATATATATATATATATATAATATATATTAATATCATATTTTGTTGTGACAGGTTATCAGCATTCATAGTTGAAAAGATAATAAATGACTATTAATACGTTTGTTTATGAGTCACTATACTTTAAACAATAATTATCCATATAAAATCCTTGAGGTGCTGTGCTAGGTGAGCACAAATTCGAAGGCTATGTCAGATGGAAAGAATAAAGGGCTCTATTTTCACTTTTATTTTAGTGAAAATTATCGGTTTGGTGATATGGGTGAGAATTACTACCAGCCAGCCAAGAGTTTAAAGGTTAAAAATGCATTTGTTAAAAACTGAAACAATAGTCGAGTTTACTTTTTTGTACATCGCCCCTATCAGTAACTTTAGTATGTATATAAAAATTTTAAGTAAAATTATCTAACTTGGACACAATAGTTAAATAATAATAATTAATACATTAATATTGTTTGGGGATTGCAATAGAATAATTTACAAATTATTTCACAAATATTACAACCATTTTCCCATTTTACATAAAATATACAAAATTTACGACAGGATTACAATAAATTATTCTTACATAGCTGACTGTTTATTCTTGACATTTTAGCGGACTTCTCTTTTACTAGGGTCATTACTTACATATATAAATCTTTACCAACTTATTTTCATTCAAGTCATCTATTTCATAATTGTTTAATATAATAAGTAAACTCAACTAACGTTTTAGTTTGCGACGATTGCAGTTTTAATTAAACGTGGCATTAGTTGAGAGAACGGATTTCATTACACAAGGGTGTATGTTAATAGGCACGGTTTTGAAAGTAATAATCGTAATGATAGTAAGTAATAAAGGTTATTGGTATGATGAGTGAGGTACAATGTCTATAACAGTGTAGTTAAGTTATATATGTCTCAGATGTGAGTCAGCTGAGCAGTCGAAGATTTCAAATAATTTTGGAGGTATACTGTTGGATGAGAAAGGGAATGGAAATGATCAGAGTGTAGTAGGAAAGTTTGTGAATAGCAGGAGGTGGCTGGTGCAATTTAATCGTTGATGAATGTAAAGGGACTCTGATCTTGATTTCGCAACTAGGGTCTTGCATGAGGTATGTTGTTACTCATACTGTGTTATGTATAGTGTGTGGTAGACTTATGTCTAGGAATAGTAAAGTATAATAGTTCTAAAGTATCAATGTGTTCAGATGGTACAATCTTAGGTGGCGTGTTAGGTGTGAAAAGAATTGATAAATGAGGAAAGAACGTATTAGAGAGTTGTGTGGTTGTGAAGAAAGGGAGTAAATGAAAAGAAAAAAATTAGAAAATGTAAAATCTTGAGGGGTGATTTTGGTCATAGTGGAAAGGATGAAATGATTTGGTGCGGTTGGTTTTAGAGGTAGGATGTATAGGTGGCGATGTGTGTTATGGAATCGACGCGGTACGTGAAGACCTGAAGAAAAAGGTGTATTTATACAGTAAAGTAAATGTCTGGAAAGAAGAGAAATGACTTGACTATGAGGCGAGTAATAGAATAGGGTCATATAATTAGAAGGATTGAATGGCGTTGAGTAATTTGTGAGGGGTTATAGTATGTGGGACCTACACCTGGGCCAAGGGAATGAAGCCTAAGACTGAGCGCAATAATCTTTAGTTCAGGGGGATCGACGCGGTCTTCGATGAAGTTCATATATCGAGTGATTTTCTGATTGAGACTATGAACTCTCACTATTTAGCCGCATTAAAGATGAGTGAGGTGCGTGTTAGGTTGGGGGTCTATATATTTATTCCTGAACTTGTTTTGATAATTATTCTAATCTACTTACTATATTTTCTTAATTCTCGAATGCTATAAGCTGACTGACTAACCTTAACCCTAAAAGTTCATTGGGGGAAAAAAGTGTTGATTAATATGTATGATATTGAATTGATAGATGATGATTAGATGATATACCAAATCAGGCAATTCAAGATATATATATATATATATATATATATATATCAATTATTATATTAATATTATTAATATAGTATATTATATATTATATATTAATATAATATATATATATATATTATATAATTTATATTAATATTATATTATATATATATATATATAAATTATATATATATATATATATATATGTATATATATATTATATATATATATATATTATATATATATATATATATATATAATATATATATATATATAATATTATAATATTTATATATATTATTATATATATATATATATATTATATATATCAGAGCTGGGCGTTGCGCCACCGGGTTGGCGCCTATGCGCCTATGGCGCAATTCTCAATTCGTAGGCGCAAAGGCGCATAGGCGCAACAATTTTTAAAAGGCGGACTAAGCAAAGGCGCACAGCCAATTCATTGCGCCTATAGCCGCGCCTATGACGGGAACAAAGCATTTTTTTTTTAACCCTTAAAAGTTAGAACTTAGAACTTGGCAAACTTGTATCATTTCTAAAAACCAGTGTAAAACTTATATATTAATATATATATACTATATATATATATATATATATATATATAGTATATATTATATATAATTATATATATATATATATATATATATATATATATATAGTGATATTTATAATATATATATATATATAGTATAATATAATATATATAATATATATATATATATATATCATATATTGAATATATATATATATAAAAATAGTTATGGGATAAAGGCGTCGCCTGCCGATTTCTTGAAGACGGTTTGAGATATCGTAATGAAACTTTGTATGATGTTCTATTGGTATTTAAACTGATTACCGGTTGAGTTTCAAGTCGCTAGGTTGATTCTAGGGGGTATCTGCCCCCTGAGAGCAAGGGTGAAATAAGCGGGTTACGCCGTTTTTGCGGCTTCCAATTCCGAGCGAAGATTAGGACCTAACGGCACGCAATCGAACAGGTGTTCGATTGACCGAACTGACTAAACGCTGTTATTAATATTATTATTACTTATTATTTATTATTATTATTATTATTATCTAATTATTAATTATTATTAATTAATTTATTTCATTTTTTGTTTATTTCTTTATTTTATTATTCTTCGTTAGCGTTAGCCCTGCCCTCTCAGCCCAGCGTAGCACCTCACCGAACCCCTATATATATAATATTATTATATATATATATATTAGGCTTTATATATGATATGATGAGTATTAGTATACTATATGTATATAATATAAGTATATTATATCTATATAATATTATTATGGACTATTATGTATAGTATAATCTATTATATATTATAAATATATATTCTTGTATTATTCTTTTTCAGTAGTTCTTAACTACAAATAATTGGCAATATGGCTCTGAAATTTTTCAAGCTTCTTCAGCGCTCGTGCTGAACCTCCTGGGGGAAAACATGGACCAAACAAAGACATGGAGGTGGAAGAGGAAGTGTGTAGATATTAGTTACGGTGTTTTTAATTACAAATATTAATAAATAATGTTTTTCTTCCTTATAAAAGATTTAATTATCGCACTAAAGTTTACTCTTTGCAATAAATTTAGCGAACATCCACCCACCGGCGGAAAAGTCGTAGCGCAAGAGGCGCTTGAATGTGACCCAAAAATAAGGCGCATAGGCGCTAGCGCACTAGTTCCGGCGGCATAGGCGCATAGGCCGCAGGCGCACTCAAAAAAAATTATAGGGCGCGCCCCAGCTCTGATAATATATATATAATATATATTATATATTATATATATATAATATATATACTATATATATATATGATATATATAGATATATATATATATATATATATATTATATATATTATATAAAGGTCGTGATCACCGTAAGCGACCTTCTATCTTTCGGCTAAAATGTATGAATCATATGGGTACATGGAATGTCAGAGGAATAAATGTTGAGGAGCAGAGGTGATGGATGTATTTAGAATGGTCAAATCTGATTTGCTTGCTGTGACTTAAACAAAGATGAAAGTAAATGGTGAAAATGTTTAAGTGCTGGTGTTGAAAAGAATGAGAGGGGGAGAAAAAGAGTTGCAATTCTAATGAGTGACCTGTGATTAAGAGCTATTGACCCTTTTTCATTTTTGTGTGCAGTGTCTCATCTTTTTTTACACATATAAATTTGGTATTTATTTTGGGAAGTTTATTTAAGTTAGGTTAGGTTATGTTAGCAATAAAACACCAAAAAAAATGTCAGTTTTAGCGTTTTCTGAATTTTTGTTTAAAAAATTATTTAAAACATAATTTCAAAATAAATAAAGCAGAAAATTTTTTCTAAATTCATATTCGGCAAAGCTATCACTGAGCTCATAAAACTGGAAAGCTTCAAAAATATTATAAGCTTATATTTAATAGTAATTTTTTTTCTCTTTTGTAAAGTTGATGAAGAAAAGTTTGTTTTAAATATTACAGTTTTGAATAATTATACTATATTTTTATTCTGCAAATAATAACTTGTAAGTTATGTTTAATATTACTTATGAATAGAATTTATTTTCAAAATTTTAATTTTGTTTATGAAGATTGATGAACTTAACGGCAAGTTAAAAGAGTCTCAATCATTAATTCAAGAATTTGAAAAAGAAAAACAAATTTTGGAAACAAACTCAAAAATTGAATTTGTAAGTATGCAGTTATATATATATATATATATATATAATATATTATATATTATATAGATAATAACTATAGATAAGTTACTATAAGTAGTAGTATCATTTAAGAGGTTTAGTAGTCTGTGAATATATATATATATATATATTTATATATATATACCACTATGACGGCACTTGCGTTGGCAATGTATAACTTTTCACGCATCGCCTAGTCATTATGCTATATGCTACGTCATGAACAGTACTGGTAAGTAGTTAGGAGTACAACTGGAAGAGTGGACGGATGGTATGCATAAAATATGTATATAGCTTATATTATAATAGTAATTTTGTGCATGGGTTCTGGGTTTCAAAGATATTATAATATATATATATATATAATTATATATATATATGATATAATATATATATATATATATATATATATATATAATATATATATATATAGTATATCCCTAGGTTTAGTCACCTTACATAGTATGCATCTAGCTAAGCTAATTGTACGTTAGTACTAACATAGACAAACTCTACGTATCGATTTTGAGTAACAATTTATAATAGAGCTCTTCTCATACGGTGATAATTGGAACGAGGGTATCACTTGTATGACGGGAAGATTATAGAGAGGGGACAAATTAAGTTTGAGGTGTTTGTCTGAAGAGGGAAGGATATACTGCTAGTATTGTTTTGATGCTGAGAAAGTGAGGTTGACAGGGAGCGAGCTTAGAAGGGACGTGACTTGGTGAAGAGGCAGAACACCGAGAGGTTTGTTGTGTTAGTTAGTTAGCTCGTTCATGCCCAACTGGTGGGTAGACAGAGGGATGGTAGGAGATTATGTGGGAGTGCGTATGGTAATCATTAAAAACGAATATGCTAGTAGACCGTTGATTAGGACAAGGTTTTGGCAAATGTACGGCTGTCGGCGCAATTTATCTTAGTCACGCATGAGCTTCAGTGTCGTCACGATGTGCGCCTTTGATATCAGCAACTTCAGAAGCGGTCTACCACCGAACACCAATATGATTCCGTGGAGTAAACGACCTGCCGACTGAGGCTTGCCTAGTTAGTGTATACACCATGAGATTGATCGGAGCACCTGCTGGCCTGTTGAAAACTGCATTTCCATTGACAGAACCTTAGAATGTAATCGAAATTTTAGTCCTTTGTTCGTCGCCTCGGGTTATTTTTTCTCAATCATTTGTTCAAAATGTGAAGATTATTGTCGATCCACGCTGATCATCCGCTCGGACTACCACTCCTAGAACCTAGGCACACCCCTTGATTGCTTTCATCATTAATACGAGTCCTTCAGTGACTCGACGTATTGCTTTCGAACGCAAAAAGTTTTACAAACATGCCATGATCATTTCGCTGACAACATTTAATAACGTCTAAGTATGGAACCCCTATATCTGCTTTACAATTCCCTCGTCTGTAGCACGTTATTACTAAGGTATCAGTATTTCTATGGCTCTCTCTGGAAAAATCCATTTGCTGAGCAATTAGTATCGCCGTAATAGAATAACGCTTTCTATTACAGCAGACTTCTCCAATCCAGTCAATCACCATCGTCGCCTCGTTCTTGATTCATTTCTTACATTAATGTTTCATCTATTCCTGGCAGATTTTAGGCGCTGCGCATTCGTGGGCTTCAACTCTCTATGACTTCTACCCATTACCACGGTTCCTCCTTTGCTAATGGGTTTCGAGCACCGAGTTGAAACCGGCTGCACTGATATTGCAATGGCTTGCCAAGAAAAATAACGCCCGTATTCGTCTATCCTTACAATGCCTATCAAACCCACACCACATTTCAATATCAACCGTCTTCGTTACTGCTAATATTATACAGATTTTGGAAGTGTTCTTTCCACACTCCCCCGCCTCACCATACCATTTCATCATCAGTTACAAAGCACCATCCCTATTCATTATTTCTAAGCAGGTTCCCCCCTTATTCTCATTCTTAACCTTTCGCGCTTCCTTCCAAAAGAGCTTCCTATTCCCTTGCAAGTCCTCATTCATCCTCCTCCATCTGTTCATTACCTCTTAAGTTTCTCTCCTAACGTATGCACGTTTTAGGTATTTCTTTTTTGCCTCCCTTATATAATTCCAAACATCATTCTTTTGAAACTTCAATCATTGGATTAGTAACATTCAACCGCAACGCTTATTTTTTTACTTTTTAACCGCTTGCAATCGCCTCTTCTCTCTTCATTCAACACCACTCACTGTTACATTCTTTCTTTTTACTTAAGCTCATCCACATACTTCCTTCGCACTACTAACAATTGCTTTCTTTATTTGCTAGTACTCTTAGATACTTATCCTTATTACCTTGTTCACTTAACTTCTCGCTCTTAATTCTACCCACTTCCTTCCATATCACATTCCTCTCCATCCAAGCCCCCACTAACCTAATTTTACATAGAACAACATTATGATCTGATAATTCCATTCCTAATCCCGTCAGTGATTTAACATCCAACACATACTTCAACATCTCCATCTTCACCAACACAAAATCAATCATACTTTTCACTTTGATACCATCTCTACCTAAACCAACTCTATTATACTTTTGGAAGACTCTTGTGTTTAAAGAAAGTAATTAACTTACAGCCACTGTTTCCCTGCACAAAATACCTTCCTACCATTCTCATTTTCTCTTGACATCCCAAAACCACCTGTTATACCATCCTTGTTTTGATCACCCATCCAACCATTTAGATCCCCCCAATACTATTAATCTGAAGCTCCCACTCAACCCATCCAAAACATCATTCAGATTATCCCAGAAAATCGTACTCTCCAACATTTCCCTCAGATGGACCATACGTCACACCCCCACATACCTTGACCTTTTCAAACTTAAATTTAACCATTAGAATTCTAGTAATTACACACACAAAGTCTACCATAGCTCTGTTTCACAAGTCACTCATCAAAATTGCAACTCCTTTTCCCCCCTCTCATTCCTTTCCACACCAGCACACACACATTTCATACCACACCACTCATTTTCACCGTTTCCTTTCATCTTTGTTTCAGTCACAGACACAGCGAGCAAATCAAATTTACCCTTTCTAAATACATTTATCACCTCTCTCCTCTTCTCAACATTTCTTCTGACATTCCATTATACCCATACGATTCATACATTTTCGCCGAAAGATAGAATGCCGTTTACGGCGATCACGACCTTCTCCGAGGCATGCATTAGCATTCCTGGCAAGAGATAAGTGGTAGTGAGCAGCCAACCCAACTACCACCGTCCCTTAGTCGCTTTCTTCGACATGCAGGACATACGATGTGGGCATTCTTCTTCCCCACACATAGGGATATATGTAGTAAGGATGTCTGTAAGATGTTGTCTAGAAGAGGGTTTTGGATATAAGTATGTGTATAAGATTATAATGGTGGATATAGATCCCTGGAGGATAAGTGTGTAAAGAATATGAACGCAAAGAGAAGAGCGGTATAAAACCTTTATATTATATATATTATTAATTATATATTTATTATTTTTATATATATATATTATAATAATATATAATTATACTTATATATATATTTATATTTATTTTTATTTTATATATATTAATATAAATAATATGGGTGATGGAATTGAATGTTAGGAGGGTGATTCGATCTCTGTGAGAGGAAAGAGGTTTGTGTGTAAGTAATACTTTTCACAAGAGTATTCATCATAAGTATACTAGAGTTGGTGTAAGTAGAGAATTGGTATCGAAGTGAAGTGTTGATTGACTGTGTTGTGAAGGTATGTATGTGATGATAATGTTGTACGGAGGGAATAGGGGCAATTGTGTGGAGGGTATTGAGCGGATCCCCGGTGGAGTGGGGATTTTCTGGGCCCATTTAAACAAGAAATGAAATAAATAATAATTAAATTATAATAATTCCCACTAGTCTCGATTAGAATTAAGAAAAACAACAAATTCAAACAACTAACGGTATTATTGTCCAATTTGGGTGGACATCGAAAAGTGATTTCTATGACGAAATTCTGCAACTCCCAATGGGGTAGGATTTTAGATCTATAGGAGTGGACTATGGGACTCAAGCAGTCCTCGTTCTTTTTGTCCCGGTCGAAGAAATGTGGTATGAGATATATGATAAGTTAAAAATGGGATAAAAAAGTCTGAACTTTTACATTTATTCTGTATGAATATTGATAGGGAGTTCGGTTTATATGCCAAATAGGATGAACTGGTTCGACCAAGAAAAAGAAAAAAACACTTGTTCTGCGACATAGAAATATACTGAGCAAGTTCTGTGTGATGTGAAGAAATAAGACGCAACAATAATGTTATACTTAACTGCGATTATTGCAATCTTCTGATCTTAGATATTATGTTCTTATGTCTTATGACCTGGGAATGACAAACAGAAATAATTCCCAGAGATAACATTGATGAATATATCCCAAGGATAGTACTGATCTGGTAATGGGGCCCAAGGCTAGAACCTATAAGGATGAAGTATAAAAGCATATTCTTTCCGGAAATATAAATGGGAGATGCTATTAAATGAAACAGGAATATAAATGAATTTTATAAAATATATGTGTATTACCCTTGGCGGAAGATCCGTCTGTTAATGGTGTTCTATTTGGGTACTCTTCTGAGTATCTGATAATGATCTGGAAATATAGGACAATGGATAATCACCAATGCCTCATATGTATATATTACTATATGACATATGAACCATTATGTGAATATTTCAGAGTATTAGAAGAAATATAAGTTTAACTGAAATACCACCGACTTTCCAGGATGGTATAAGTGAATGTGAATAATGACTTCGTAAAGTTTCCGAAATAGCAAAGTATAATCATAAAACCTGTAAATTATTATTTGTCCTAAAGAGGATGAGAAATGATTATTCAGGAACAATAACAATGGTGTTAGGTCTTATTTCAAAATATATACACAAAACAAAAAGGAAAAGACATTTAATATACGAAAAATGGTCAGCAATCTTGGTGAATAATTAAATTACCATGATGGCCATGTACTGTATTAAAACTGATACATAAAAATAACGGCATTGAAATATGCAGCCCGTTATAATGTTAAATCAGTAATAAAGGGGCTGGGGATGGGACTATCGAATCATTGATGTTTTTGCAAGATTAAGTTATTTGGGGCCTGGATGGAGAGGAAAGAGGTAAGAAAGGAAGGGGGAAGATTTAAGAGTGAGAAGTTAAGTGATATTGTAATGGAAGGAAGTATGTTATCTGAACTGGCGACTATTCACGTTCAAGTCTACGCGTTGCACTTTATATTTTACATAAACTTTCCTCAATGATACAAATGAGCTTATACCCACCCGACTGCGAGTAAAGGGTCGCCGGTCTGAATCTCCCAGCTATTGCTCTATACCTCTCACCAAAATTTTGTCAATATATTTTTTTGATATCTTCCCTTAATTTACATTTCTTTAATCATCTGGAACCTCATTTTTTTCTTTTGTATCTTTAACATGGCAATATACGCTCAGGTCAGCTGGCGATGATCTTTTCTTGTTTACCGATCATGGTCTTCCGACCTTACAGATTATGGAGTCTTATGTGCTTTTGAAAGAATGTAGAATGCAGCTGTGTTCACTAAACTTCCTTCCCTTTGGGCTTTTTCTTTTTTTAGTTTGCTCAACGTTTTCTCTCTTTGAGAGCACTGACAGGCTTTTGCTAGTTCAAACGTTTTTTCTCGCCAATGTTTGCTAGATACATTGTTGAAACTGTTAGAGGCTTAAGAGAGTACGAGTATAGATGGAAACAACTATTTTATCTTCTACATTGTTCAATAGTTGAGGGCTTTTAGAAGAGTGGATTGTGATTGACGAGGAGCGTTTATATATTAGTGAAAAGAGGTAAAAAAACGAAGAGCGTGGTCATCGCCAGGTCGTAATAAATTAAATGTAAAAGAAAATTGTAGATATCAAATTTACTTAAATCAAGAAGAGAACTGTATCTGGAATCATTATAAGGAGAAAACAAAAAGAGAAGACTAATTTGCATAACCAACTCAGTGTAATAAATTAAATTTTAATGATTGGTATTATTCACTAATCACTGGAAGAAGCGATGACACGCGAAGACTCACAAATAACAATGGGCCAAAAATTGGTAATTCAGTGTTGTTTTATAATGAAAGGATAGCGCCGAAACAACCTGTTTTAAACAACGAAACGCAAGTAGATAAGGGGAGATACTATTGGGCAATGTTAGAAATTATGTTTGAATAATACGGGATGGTGTTGTTAATACCATACACTAATCACAATATGATGTGGAAAAGAGGAGTAGACCGGTAACATTTTGGAAATTTGCATACATTTGGTGCAATGTAACCTGGTACAGGGAAAGAAAGTGAATGATGTAAATTGTGAGAAAATTTTGTAATGTAATTGTTGGTTTTGTTGCGCGGTATTGCACATATCCACAGAAAAATAGATCAAACTAATTAGTTGGCATGAGTTAGGACCTAATTTATGTGTGTGATGAGGAGGTTATGCTGATGTAATGAGTCGAGAGGTTGTGCACACGAGTGAGCGTTGATTGATGGGAGTACATGTCACTAGTGAAAAAACCGAGAGCGAGACAATGGAGGCCTTGAGATGGTGAGTAAAGCACAGTGTGATTAGTTTTGCGACAGAGTTGTGTACTATAGAAGCTTTGTGATGCGAGGGGAACAACCTTGGGCGAGAGATTGAAGAAGAGCAGTTATAGTGCCCGTATATATTGACTGAATATTCATTTGGCCATTCAAATTTTCCTTGACATTTAAAATATGCACAAGTGCAGGATCCGCAACCCATGAGCAATACCGGAGTGATTATGTCCTCAGTGTGGCCGTTTGTTTTTGTGAGCCGTGTGGGTCCATGTACATCGACTCAAAAAAAAGTACCGCATAACGCTTGTATAAGGGATAAGGGGGAGATGGGGAACTGTAGGAAACTATAGGGGAATTAGGTTTGAGGTGTTTAAGGAGCGTATTATGATAATATGCATTGCTATCGCATAGTTGCTCTTGGCTGAGAGAGAGTACGTAGAGTAACCCTGAGAAGGACCTATTACCTAATCCCCAAAATACTGATTTTTTCTTACACCAGCAAACTCACAAAATTCACCATCACCTTTTCATTACTGCCAATGTTATTCAAATTTTCAAAATGTTTCCTTGAAACCTCTTCTCGCATCCATTTCTTCATTCCACCTTCACTTTTGAGATTGCTTGAGCTCATAATATTCTAATCGATGAGTCCTCTTTAAAAAGAGCGATGGATAACCCTCCATCTGTTCACATTTTAGCTGAGATTTTACCTCTTGAGAGAGCATCCTGTGGAACATAATTTCTTTTTCGGTATATTAATCAGATTTTGTTATTTCCCTTAACTTTTCAAATCTCTAATTTCTTCCTATTTGCTTCATTACGCACTCCTTGCCTCTCCATACCACTCACCCCTCCAGCCCAACTAACTTCATCTCACATAAAACAACATAATGGATCCCGAGCATATACCCCCATCCTCGGGCATCCATCACTGATTTAGGCTGCATCCAAAAAAAAATGCCCGTGGCCCCCCCTTTTTTTAACATATTTCTGCACACAACACAAAACCAATACATCACTCCTTCACCAGCTTCGGAGTTCCAGTGCTTCCAACTTATACACCCATCTACCTTCTTAGAGATATATTGTATGCACATCTATTGTGTTGTTGAATGTAATAGTATGATTTTGCAACAACTAATTATACATCTACACCACTGTTATATCCTAGACGGAATCAATTGCGCATTACGTTTAGCATAACTATAATATTAAATAACCATTACTCAGAGATTTTTCCTCAAAATTTTGACACCGTCTCATCTATATTATTTATACTGATTTAAATATATAAATAAGTACTCATCCTTTTCTGAGAATAACACCTATCTCAACCATTTCAGATTCGCCAATTAAACAATAATTAATACAAATCATTTGAAGCTTCCTTAATACTAACATCACTATTTTTCAATAATGCACTCATTAACATGAGTTATCGACCAAGATAAGTCAATCCTCACACACTCATATAACATCAATCCAATATAATCTCACAGTAATGAGTATATCCCTATGTTACCAACGCATACACATCAACCTTATTGAATATCACTTATATTTTAAACTTAATATTTACCATTAGAATTCCTAGTACTATAATAATAATGAAATAATAAACACAAACAAAAATCAAGCTCATATAAGCATAATCTGTGTCACATGTCACTAATCAAATTATCAAAAATCGCAATCTACATACTCACATAAACTCACTCATAATAATTACTAATATAATACAATAATGAAAACTCGACAGCTCATAATGAAATTAAAAAATTTTACTCAGTTAAAGTTTAAAATAATTATACCAGCTCATAAACTTCACACACAAAACTCATAATACTTCACTTGTAATATAAGACTTACATAATACTTTTTAGTTTTATCAATGTATCCATCTTATAATTGAAGACTAATAGGATCGGAGTCTACCCCGTCACAAATCTTCAAATTGGAGTTCTTCTAAAAATTATATTACTTGCGCAAGAGAGTCTATTATATCTGCCTCATCATATTAAAATCTTCTACACCTCCGAGAGAATTTTATTGCTAGCGTCTGTAGCAAATTTCCGAGTCTGTGTAAATGCAGACAAAAACGTAATTCATCACAATTTCGACACACACAAGGATACATGGAATCGTGACTCTACGGCGATTTATAAAGACCATGTTTCGACGGCCTGCAAAGTGAAATGCTGTAAAACTAAACATAGTGGCGTCTTTGTGGTGAGGACTAACTAAACCACATGAGGTACTCAACTGTCCTCTAAAATCGTCCTTCTGTCGGCTACCAGAACATACAATGAGTGTGTTATAAATTCTAATAAAATCCATCGAGCATTACTATATAAATAGTCTATTATAGCAATACGAATAGCTAAACTTAAGTGTATAAACTTATGCTTTCAATATAGCTGGAGAATAATATATTATGAACAACTCAAATATGTTAAAATCTATATTGATATATAATGGTGAGTTGTTCATTATATATATATATATATATAATATATATATATACTAATATATATATGCTTAAAATTCACGAGTGTTTACATTATATATATTTATATAGTTCAATATATATAAATATATACTTAAACTGATATCTATACTTCTTAATACTTTAATTGTATATATAATACAGCCCAAATGTAAAAAAACACGGAAAATGTCTGTCAGAATTTGAATTTAGTTAATATTTGTTACACCTCCCTGTATTAGAGTAAATATTATAAAATATAATAACATAGGCCAACGTAGGTACAATATTTGTATTATGAATATATAATAAAATTTGCACCCTTGATGGATTCAGGGGGCTGCTAGGCTAGTTCTAAATCGTCTAGTATCACGATTTTACAGTGTAGTTCAATCCTCAAAACAGGAAAAGATTAGTGAAGCGCTTTCATAACCTCTGCTTTTTAAGGTTAATTAACAAATTTTGCAAATAAACTACAAATAGCTTTTAGTTTTTACTCATATTGTCCGGATAGACATCTAAAGATGTAAAGATTATTCTGAAATAATATTTTCTCAATCATGTAATTTTTCTCTTGAGGCGTATATAAAAATTTGAAGAAATCCGTGATTATTGAAATATGAGAGAGCCTAATAAGCTTGAAAGATTATCTATAGCGAGATTTAAGAAAGCTCTATATGCGCAAATGAACGGACTAAAGTCGCACAAGGCTAATTTACTTTGAAAAATCTTTTTGTCATCAGCGAAGGTGAGAAGCAAACAGTTAAGAAATTGCGCATTGAGGAACTGAAGCAGAGAATATAGAGAACAGTCGATCGTATACGGAGTTATGATATCATGTAAAAAAAATGAATTTTGGACAGTACAAATATTGTGTATTGAAATGAGGGTAGGCCCGTAGGGTTTACTTTTCCAAATTCGAGATGCCATTAAATACACACACATGACGAACTAAATTGAAGATTGAATAGATTGAACAAATAAAACAGGGGGTCACAGTGAGCGTAAGACGGAAAAACACAGAGATATACGAGTAATTCCTTATCATCATATCATAATGTAAAATGAGTTATATTATGCTTGGAAGGAGCTCGAAACGATAATTTTTGATAGTGTCGTAGAAAATACGGAAAAGAATATACATTAGGATGGAATATACATGTTTGGGAATACAGGAAGTGTATTAAGATATATCTTTATTTAGTAGGAAATAAGATGCATTATTGATATTATTAATGAAACTCCGAGAAAAGATCCAAAACAGAAGTCTGGAATCCAACAGGTTGAAGGAAAGTTATAAAATGATTGTAAAGAAATGACCAAGGAGTTTCATTTGAAATAGAATAAAAAAGACAAAATTGAAAGGAAGTATAGAGCAAATAAATCAGATGCATTGTTCAGTACGTATACTTAAGATACAAAAATTTTGTTATATGTGGCATTTAGTAGAGTATATGATTTATAAACGAAGTTCCAAATAGACTTTACAACTCTATTTCTGTTGTACAAAAATAAGGATGTAGCAAAAGGGTCTAATGATTCTAGAATTACAATATTTATTAATTGGCCGAAATGGAAAACGAGGTAGAAATAACTTTTTATATGTATATTATGTAAATGACATAGTTAGATAAATTTCATACTTTAAAAAGTAAATAAAAATGAAATTGAGGTAAATGTAGATGTAAAGAATTAATAAAAAATCGGTTACTGATTAGTAAATAAACTTAGAAATTTATAGAAATTTAAGCTCTTAATGAAATGGATAAAATTTGAGAAAGGACATAATGTGATAGGCGGTATAAGTTAGTAAGATAATAATTTAAAATACTTGAGAAGCAATTCATGAAAAATTTGAACTTAAATCCGAGCTAAAAACAAATTAAATTAGTTTAACGTAAAGTAATGAATGACCTAAGAAAATGACAAGTCTCAATAATACGGTCATTAACTCATCTAGATTTAAAAGTTCACGTCACACTAGCTTTGCTACTAATAGAGAAGAGGAATTTCTTTAAAGAATTGTAGTACAGGGTTTAGAAAATAAAAAGGTAGAACTTGAACAACTTGTAAATTGTGTTAAAATAGAGAATGGTAATATATTCTCGAGGATAAATTATAATTATCATAAAGAAGAATTCTTATAATAATAAGACTTAGTGTCCTAAGTATTTTAGAATTATTTATAAAACTTACTGAATTAATCGACTTATAACTTAACAAGCTCTTTAAAGCAGGTGAAAAACAAAACTTTGAAGATAAGAATAAAGTTGCATTTGAGCTAATCAGTTAAGATAATTATCAAATAAGCTGAGAAGTATCTTGTTAACTGAAAAAGCGCAGTGCATTTGCCATTATAAAATCGTGATATATAATATCTAGAAAATGTACTCAACTATGCATTGCAATAAATAATCAATAATGAGAGAAAAAATGGGGATATATATTTGTGTTGAAAAAAATAATTGGAAGAATTGCTGGGTCGGAGAAAATATATATCATAGTGCCTGAACTCATACATGTTGTAAAGATTCTACGTCCTCTCACAAAGCTCTGTGAGAGAAAAGAGAAAGGGAGTAATAATGAGAAAGGAAAATAATTATTCACTCTGAAAAAGAGATCCGAGAGAAAATCTTAATGAGGAAGAATAACACTAATTTTGATAAAAACTAAACTTGAGAGGAGAGCCAAAATCGCAATTTTCCTGAATGCGCAGAAAAAGAGAGGCTACAGACTAATGACAAGTCCGCAGATTGACGAAGGGCTTAAAATGGAGGAGAAAAAATGAAATTGCTTTTATATAATCAGAAAAGGATAAGGGGTGGATATTATAGGCTCTAAGCACTAGTTAGAGATATACCTTTATGAAGTGAGAAAAAAGAACATAGATAATTTGAAATTCTCTTTATGGAGAAAAAATATGGAGATACTAATATCTTAGTTTGAGAAAAATAACTGGAGAACAAAAGTCTACTCAAGAATAGAAGATATAAAATTTTATATGGAGAATATAGGAAAGATTTGAATAGTATGAGAAACAAAAATTATCAAAGGAAAAGGGCTAAAGCAAACGAAACATAATAATGTACCATTATATCTACTGTAAAGGACAAAATTAATAGACAAATACATCTATTTAGAAGCGAGATAGTCATGAAAAATGATAAAACACAGAGAATTAGAGTATAGATGAATAGTTACAAGACTAGAATCTATAGTTAAATTTTGACCAAATGAAGTAATGTAGAGTTTAAAGATCTTTGTCAAGAAAGGAGAACTGAAATTGAACCATTCTAGTGTCACCATGTTTGCTAGATCCGAAAAGATGGAGAGGCAAACGGCTGAAGAAATTTTTTGAAATAATTCTTAAGCTCTCAGTGTGCAATACACTCAAAACTGGAAGTATTAGAGAACACTAAGACATTGAATTTTCGTTGACGAAGTTTCTGAGATTCAATTTGTCTATACATTAAAGAAAAGATATCACTTACAAAAAAAAATATGACATGATATGAAAATGAACATTATTAGGTAAATTTAAAGTGAAGAAAAGAAAAGGAAAAATTAAAATACTTAGGAAAAGTTGGCTAAATTTATGAAGTGCAGGAAATTTGGAAGCAATTAATTACTAGTCCAGTCAATATCTCTTACATGGAAGGCGCTTGTAATAAAAAGATAAAAAATAGGAAATATGTGGAATGAAAAGGAGAAAGATTATGTTAAATATAATGAAACAAGGAATTTGGAAAAAGCTAAAGAATAAGATACTGTATCATATTTACAATTTAAAACTCCTCCCTGTTTCCCTGAAATAGAATAGTAAAGGAAAGGAAAGGAACACATTGTCAAGCTTGAAGTGGATTCTAATCGTGAAAAGAAACAGTAAAGAGTGACAATAAAACACTCCTAAATTAAGAAAGATCTTCCCTATAGGTATATTACGATCAATAGAAGGAGAACAAATATCAAAGTCCTGATAAACAAAATCTGTCCTAGAGAAAGATTTGTATATAGAATTATAGAAATACAAAAATATGTCCATAGAATATTGACACATATAAGAAATAAATCAAAAAAAATAAGAAGTTGAGAGAGAGGTATCTTATGTGTTGATAAAGCAGTCAGAGCAAAAGATCGCTAGAAATTTGAACAAGATAGTGATGACTTGTAAATAAATTGAGAGAAAGATGGAAACGAATCATATTGATTTTGGAGAGAAATGTAAATTTGAAAGAGAAAATCAGAATAGAAGATTATTGTGTAAATTGATTAGATTAGTATTTTGCGTATAGAAATAGATGCGAATCGAAACTAAACAATGGTAAGGTATAGAAAACATTAGAAATAACTTATTAATTAATAAAGAAAGACTAATACAGAAACATCTTTCTACTCCCATTAAAAGTAATCGCGATAGTAAAGATTGAGAATAAATATATAACGATGAAACATAGAAATAGAGAATGAGAGAAAACTCGTTTAGAGAACCATATGATAGATGGATTTGAATCAAAGAGAGAGAGCAGAAATTTATATATGTCTAGTCATTTAGCAGTTCAAATTAATGGAAGACTTAAAATATGAAGGCGAGTGTCCTTAAATGGAAGTATTGATATATAAGGACTGAAATTTCAACTATTTAGATACGAATAAAAAGTTTATGATATCAAACAGAGAGTAAAAGAATCTTGGAGAGATAAAAAAGATGTCATATTGGAATTGGAGTTAAAAAAAGAATCTTGTAAGAGAAGAGAGAATTAAAGAGTGAGTGCATGTGTGAAATAGTAGCGAGCAAGAAGGAATAGAAAAATGCATTAACAGTGACCTAGCCTTGCTATAAAAAGTTATTCTTATTAGCTTAAACACGAACTTTTAAAATGGAGTGCATTCAATAGGTATAAATTAATATAACATTGACACAATGTGACTAAGGAGATAGTGATCAATGATCAAAGAAATTAGGAACATGGGAGAGAGTAAAATCAATATTTAGAAGCGCACGATAGAACTCTTCTGGGCACCACCAGATGACGTGAATGATAAAGTAAATTGTAACACAGAAGAGAGAAAAAGAGATGTGATTTATAACATTTCAATTTTAACAAAGAAAAAATTAATGCTTATAGCGAAAAAGGCAAGAACAGAAGAGGGAGTTAGATTTGAATGCGCATCAGAGGTATGAACACGCCGTCATTGCCTGGGGTATGGGTTGTGTGAGTAATTGCTGTTAAGGTATTTAGCCATAACGAAGTAACTTACAATATATTTCATTTAAATAACGACTAAGTCAGTTTTTCCATGTATATAAATATATTTTGATTTTTACTTTTATTATGAAGTATTTATTGTATCTATATATTCTCATTTCTCCATAAATTAACTTTTTTTTTTAATACCGATTACTATATATGTACTATTTTGTTTTTTTACCCATTTTTGTTGCTGTAGAATAAGATTGAACTGCAAGTTATAGAGAATTTGATGATAACCATTGCATTACATTTATACTACTACTATATTACTAATATTAATATTAATTTATTCAAGCATGAAATAAATCGCACACTATTAAGGGCTAAGTTTCTGAGGAGTTGGAACAAACCGTAAAGAGCCTCAAAGAAGAACTTGCCTCTGTGAAAGAGATGTCTAATTTTGACAAACAATCCCTCAAGTCATTGGTTAGTAGTTAGTACATATTATGAAATTTTTTTCTTTCCATAGCACATTTTCTTCAATTATTGTTTATTAAAATAAACATAAATGAGATCGTGCTACTTTTGTGTTCTGTAATGTGAGAGATCTTTAATAGCCTAATCATTGTATTTTAAGATTTTCTTCAATGAGAGTTTGTGTTAATTCATGTGTGATAAACATTATCAATAGTTAGTCGATTGTTTTCTTCTCTGAATGCTTTCATCAAATTTTGTTTTTTAAAAATACTTTTTGGCTATGTTTAAGTATTAGTAAATATTTGCCTCCAAAGAGGTCTCATTAAAAACATCCATCACAGAGAAGTGAATATAAAACGAAGATCGACAACATAAGTGATGAAGTTATGAAGAAGGAGGAAATTGAAGCTAGTTTGGAGCAGTTCAAACATAAGTATGAGCTAGCTAAAAAGAAGACTAAGGAAACCATTACAGCGCTTGATGAAGTCCGAGAAGAACGGGAGAAATTTAAAGATTTGGTGAGTTAAATTGAAATATAAACTAGAAATATATTTTTATTAAATAATGCCAAATGCTTACTTATTATAAATTCTTTACATAAGTATTTATTTTTTCCTTTTCTTTTTCTTCTTTAATTTATGTAATTTGCGATTTACAATTTTTGTAGTTTCATTCTCTGTAAGAAGCAAATTAATTCGGTTCTCAATACTTTTATTTTCCTGAGCTAAATATTCAATTTTTTCTTCAGCCGTTTGCCTCTCCATCTTTTCACTAGCAAAAGAAGCTACTTTTTCTTCAATTTCATTCTCCTTTTCTTGCAAAAGATCTTTAAATCTACAAACTTCATTTTCAAAATTTTTAACTATAGATTCTAGTCTTGTAACTTCACTCTCTTTCTCTTGTTTTTCTTTTTCAAGCTTGTCTAATATGATTTGCATATTTTGCTTTTCACATTCTTTTTGAATTAAAATAGTTTCTTTCTCTCCTTCATATTCCTTTAATTTTTTCTCAAATTCAAATCTTTCCTTTTCCAATAAAATTTTATTCTCTTGTTCAACTTTGTCCAGTTTATTTTTCAAAGTAATATAGTTTTCCCTTTCCAAAGAAATTTTCTTTCTTTCTACTTCTAGTGTCTCTAACTGAGCCTTTTTCTCCATTTCCTTTTCTATTAAAGCATTTTCTTTTTCTCTTTTAAGCTTCTCAATCTGGACTTTCATTGCTTGCCTCTCTTTCTCCATTTCAGAAAATTCATTTTTGCTCTTCTCTTCAAGTTTTTCAAATTTGGTTTGCATAGTTTCGCCGTTATTTTTCATTTGAAGTAGAATACCTTCTTTTTCATTTTCAAACTGCTGAAGCTTAGATATTAAAGCAGTGTTTTCAGTACTATGTTTTACGTCAGCATTCTTCCATTTCTTTACCAAATCTTCATTTTCTTTCTTTATTTCATGCATTGCATTTTCCATTTTAAGCAGGGTCTCTTCTTTTTCAGTCAACAAGTCTCTCAGCTTCTGTATTTCAACTGTTGCTTCATCAACTTTATCATTCAAGTTTTGTTTTTCACTTTCTTTAAGAGCTTGTAGGTCATTAATTTCAGTAAGTTTAATTTCCTGCTCTTTAATAAGATTTTCTAAATGTAATTTATTTCCCGATATGACCATTTCTTTTTCATTTACAAGTTGTTCAAGTTCTACCTTTTTATTTTCTAAACCCTGTACTACATTTCTAAGATCTGCCATTTCAGCTGTATAGGTCTTGAATTCAAGGTCTTTCTCCTTTATGAGACTTGTCATTCTCTCTTTCTCCATTTCAGAAAATTCATTTTTGCTCTTCTCTTCAAGTTTTTCAAATTTGGTTTGCATAGTTTCGCCGTTATTTTTTATTTGAAGTAGTATACCTTCTTTTTCATTTTCAAACTGCTGAAGCTTAGATATTAAAGCAGTGTTTTCAGCACTATGTTTTACGTCAGCATTCTTCCATTTATTTACCAAATCTTCATTTTCTTTCTTTATTTCATGCATTGCATTTTCCATTTTAAGCAAAGCCTCTTCTTTTTCAGTTAACAAGTCTCTCAGCTTTTGTATTTCAACTGTTGCTTCATCAACTTTATCATTCAAGTTTTGTTTTTCACCTTCTTTAAGAGCTTGTAGGTCATTAATTTCAGTAAGTTTAATTTCCTGCTCTTTAATAAGATTTTCTAAATGTAATTTATTTCCCGATATGACCATTTCTTTTTCATTTACAAGTTGTTCAAGTTCTACCTTTTTATTTTCTAAACCCTGTACTACATTTCTAAGATCTGCCATTTCAGCTGTATAGGTCTTGAATTCAAGGTCTTTCTCCTTTATGAGACTTGTCATTTTCTGGTCAATTTCATCTTTAGTACACATTATTTGTTTTAGCTCGGATTTAAGTTCAAATTTTTCAAGATTTGCTTCAGTTTTAAATATTTCCAACTCCGCCTTCACATTGTCCTTTTCAGTTTCCATTTCATTAAGAGCATTCTTAATTTCTAGTTTTTCATCGCCAATTTTTTTAAGCATCCTTTCCATTTCCAATTTTTCATTTTTATTTTCTTTTAAAGTTTTTTCATTTTCTTGTATAATATCTAAAAAGTTTTTCTTCTCCTTTTCCATTTCGGCAATTAAAATTTGTATTTCAGAATCTTGCTCTTTGCACTTTTTCTCACAAGTTGATATTTTAACTTCTTTTTCACTCAACATTGCTACAAAATTTTGTTTTTCTGACAACCTCTGTTGCTCTATTTCTTCAATTTGCTTTTCATTGTGAAGACGGTCATTTTCTTTACACTTTAAAATATCTTCAACCTTGGATTCCAGATTCTGTTTTGATTCTTCGAGTTCCTTTATAATGGCATCTTTTTCTACAATAAGATTTTCCTTCTGATTCAAATACACTTTGATATCTTCTAATTCTCTACTCAAAATTTGTTTCTGGTTTTCAAGCAATAATTTCTCTTTTTCTTTCAGAGATAAGGATTCTTTAATCTCTTTTTCCTTAGTATTTAACTTATTTTCATATTCAAGCTTCAATTTAGTTTCATTTTTTAATATCGAATTGAGCTCGGCTACCTCTATCTTCATTTTGTCTTCAAATTCTTTTTTCTGATGTTCAAACCTTTCACAGTCAGACTTTCTAATATTCTCCAGTTCCTCAATGCGCAATTCTAACTGTTGCTTCTCACCTTCTGCTGATGACAAAAGATTTTCCAAGTAATTCTTTTCACTTAGTCGTTCATTTGATAAGGATTCTAAATCCTTAGATAATCCGTCAAGCTTATAGGCTCTCTCTTTCAATAATTCTTCAAATTTTTCCTATAAAGAGAAAAATTACATGTGAGAATCTCCTACAATTAATTTTCAGCAGCAATCGACAATATGTAAAAATAAGCTTATTTATTTGCAAATTTGTTAATACCTTAAAAGCAGAGGTTATAAACCCTTTTTTTGGACACTACACAAAATTAACTAGACGATTAACCTAGCAGCCCCCATCAAGGGTCAATTTTTTAATTAAATAATAAAAATAGCGCAGTAAATAATCATGTAACAAATTACATTCAATCTGCAGACATTTTCGTGTTTTACACATGTTAATAAACAAAGTTTAAAATATAATATATATATACTATATATATATATATATATATATAAAATTATAAAATATATATATATATATATATAGATATATATTATATATATATATATATATATATATATATATATATATATATATATAAATATATATATAATAATATATAAATATATATATATATATATATATATATATATATATATATATATATATATATATATAAATATAATATTATATAAATATTTGTATATATATGTGATGAAAAATTTTAGCACATCATATGTTCTGCGTGTCGTAGAAGTCGACGAAGGGGCGGTGGAGTTGGATTGGATGACCACTACCACTTATCTCTTGTAGGTATGCTTTTGCAGGTCTCGGACATGGTAATCGCCGTAAGCGACCAATGTACTTGGGCGAAATTGTATGAATAGTTTGTGTACATGGAATGTCAGAGCGCTAAATGTCGAGAGAGATAGATTATGATGTTATTTAAAGAGCAATATTTATTTGCTCCGCTGCTGACTAAAAACAAAGATTGAGTATTGTGGGGTGAAGTTTAAGTGCTCGAGGGGAGATAATGAGAGGATAGAGGATTAGTGCGTTTTTGAAGATGACTTGTGTCACAGAGCTATGGGGATTTTAAAGGTCGGGGACCTGTTTCTAATGGTTAAATAAAGGGAAAAGATAGGACAAGTTTCTGTGGTGCAAGTTGTAACATAGGTCCATCTGAGACGATGTACGAGTGGACTTTCTGGGCAGAATCTTGAATGGATTAAAATGGTGATAAAGCTTCAGATTATTGATGCATCAATCTAAGATGTCTGAGATATCTAGATAAGTGAATGGAATAACAGGTAAATTGGGTGACAAAGAGGAAGTGAAAGTGGATACAAGGGTTCAATTCAGTGAAGAAAAGAACTAAGAGAGAAAGTAAGACGTTCGTCAGACACATGGGTATCAGGTAGAGTTGAAAAAATTTGGGATGGAAATGAAGTGAATAGTATCGATTGGTTTTTGTTGGTGAAGAAATATGTAAAGCATTGATAGATCTAAATCAGTTGAAGCCGAAGATGCGATTATCGGATCATATACATTTTCTCATGCGACTAAGCAAAAGCTTCCTTTATTTTGCCCACATTTACTGATATTCATCTTGTTCAAATTCAACTGATTTATTCGTAAGTGCTCTTAAATACTTTTCCTTATTACAATATTCACTTAACTTCTCACTCTTAAATCTTCCCCCTTCCTTTCTTACCTCTTTCCTCTCCATCCAGGCCCCAAATAACTTAATCTTGCAAAAACATCAATGATTCGATAGTCCCATCCCCAGCCCCTTTATTACTGATTTAACATTATAACGGGCTGCATATTTCAATGCCGTTATTTTTATGTATCAGTTTTAATACAGTACATGGCCATCATGGTAATTTAATTATTCACCAAGATTGCTGACCATTTTTCGTATATTAAATGTCTTTTCCTTTTTGTTTTGTGTATATATTTTGAAATAAGACCTAACACCATTGTTATTGTTCCTGAATAATCATTTCTCATCCTCTTTAGGACAAATAATAATTTACAGGTTTTATGATTATACTTTGCTATTTCGGAAACTTTACGAAGTCATTATTCACATTCACTTATACCATCCTGGAAAGTCGGTGGTATTTCAGTTAAACTTATATTTCTTCTAATACTCTGAAATATTCACATAATGGTTCATATGTCATATAGTAATATATACATATGAGGCATTGGTGATTATCCATTGTCCTATATTTCCAGATCATTATCAGATACTCAGAAGAGTACCCAAATAGAACACCATTAACAGACGGATCTTCCGCCAAGGGTAATACACATATATTTTATAAAATTCATTTATATTCCTGTTTCATTTAATAGCATCTCCCATTTATATTTCCGGAAAGAATATGCTTTTATACTTCATCCTTATAGGTTCTAGCCTTGGGCCCCATTACCAGATCAGTACTATCCTTGGGATATATTCATCAATGTTATCTCTGGGAACCATTTCTGTTTGTCATTCCCAGATCATAAGAACATAATATCTAAGATCAGAAGATTGCAATAATCGCAGTTAAGTAAAACGTTATTGTTGCGTCTTATTTCTTCACATCACACAGAACTTGCTCAGTATATTTCTATGTCGCAGAACAAGTGTTTTTTTCTTTTTCTTGGTCGAACCAGTTCATCCTATTTGGCATATAAACCGAACTCCCTATCAATATTCATACAGAATAAATGTATAAAGTTCAGACTTTTTTTTATCCCATTTTTTAACTTATCACTGATTATATCTTTCAACCACATCTTCGACGGTGACAAAAGAACGAACTGCTTGGTCCTTCACTAAGCCCTCCTATAGACTAAAACCTAGCTTTATCTCCATTTGGAGTTGCAGTCTTCATTGTAGAAATCAGCTTTTCCGATGTCCACCCAATTTGGACAATAACATCGTTAGTTGTTTGAATTTGTTGTTTTTCTTAATTCTAATTGAGACTAGTGGGAATTATTATAATTTAATTATTATTTATTTCATTTCTTGTTTAAATGGGCCCAGAATAATCCCTCCACCTTACCCCGGGGATTCTTCTTCTAATACCCTCCACACAATTGCCCCTTCCCTCCGTTACAACATTCATCACATATTTCAACATCTTCACCAACACAGTCAATCACACACTTCACTTCGATACCATCTCTACTTACACCAACTCTAGTATACTTATGAATATTACTATGTTTGAAAAATTATTACTTACACACAAACCTCTTTCCTCACAGAGATCAATCACCCTCCTACCATTCTGATTTTTCCCATCACCCTCAATATATATTTATTATATATATATATTATATATATTAATATATATATATATATATATATATATATATATATATATATATAATATAAATATATAAAATATATAGATATATACTATATATATAATATTATATATATATAGAGAAAACAAGAGGTAAAATGAACATTTTGGAAGGAGATGAATGAGGACTACTAAGAATAGGAAGCTCTCTGGAAAGGAAGCCAAAGTTAGAATGAGAAATAGGGATCTGCTTAAGAATAATGATATAGGTGGTGCTTTTTTAACTGATGAAATGGATGTGAGGGCAGTGTGAAAGAACACTCGAAAATCTGCACAATATTAAACATAATGAAGAGGTTGTTACGTGAATGTGTGTGTTTGATGGTGCAAAGAAGGAATAGGTATTTGGGATGAGGTTAGTAAGGAGGATGTAAGGGTAGAGTGAAGAAAGTTGAAAGAATGTAAATCTGCAGTGATGAATGAAATTACTGTGAAATGATCAAGAGCGGCGAGATGGTGATGCATTGGATTTGGAAGTTGTGTTAATAAAGCGCGTTTATGGAGGTATAGTTCCAAGGGATGGAGCGAGAGCGGTAATAGTACCCTTAATAAGGTAGGGAGAAAAGGGGAATTGTAGAAATTATAGGGGAATAAGTTTTTATTGATGTTGTAGCGGAAGTATATGCTCGGGTATTTTGTTGAAGAGTGTTGTCAGTGACTGAGACTGGTGTGAAGAACAAGTGCGTTTAGAAGGTGTAAGATGTGTGGATCAAATCTTTACATTGAAACAAAATGATGAGAAGATGAGGAGAAGAAGAATAAATTAATATCTAGGTTCAGATTTACAACAGGCGTATGATAAGTTAATAGGAAGCTTTGATGGCACGTATTAGTGCATAGTATGGTTGGTGGTAGCTTCTGAATGGAATCAAAAGTATGATGACTGATAGTGAAGCGTGTGTAAGAATAAATGTGTCAATGGTGATGTGATATAGCGGAGTGAGACAGGCGGGTTGTGTTATGTCCTTGTATTCAATGGTATATGGATGGGTTATAAAGGAATTAGAGGGGATGCAAAATGTGTTAGAATGGGGGAGAATGAGAAGGTGGAGGGTGCCCTACCTATTATATGCGGATGATTTGTTTTGTTTATGCGAATCTGAGAGCAGTTTGAGAGGATTGTAGAGAGATTTTGTCAGGATGTAAAAGGAGGGTTTGAAAGTAAACGTAGATAAGATAAGGTTATGGTTGTGAGTAGGTCAGCCTCAGTGTGATGAATTATGTTAATATGAGCACTGGAGCAAGTGTCTGAGTCTTAAATATTTAGTATGTGTTGGATGAGAAGGAACGATGATGCAGAGGTAGTAGGAAAGTTGTGAAGGCAGGAAGGTTGCTGGTCAATTAAATCGTTGGTAATGTAAAGGACTAAGTCTTGAGTGCGCTAGAGTCTACATGAGGGTATGTGTTACTGTTTAATTGTATGTAGTTGAACTATGGTCTGATAAGCAGAGATAATCTAAAGCTTCAATGTGTTCAGATGGACAATTCTTAGGGCATGCTAGGTGTGAAAAAGAATAATAAAGGAGAAGAACGTATTACAGAGTTGTATGGTGGAAAAAAGGGGTAAATGAGAGAATAAAATGAAAGTATGTTGAGATTGTTGGTCATGTGAAAGGATGACATGATAGCGAGTTGTTTAACGCTAATGTATAGTGAGCAGTGGTTTGGGAACGACCCGGCTGCGAGACCGAAAGAGTGGATGAGTCTCCGTAATACGAATTGTTGAAAGGAGAGAAATGGAGTTTTGCAAGCGAGAATAAACGTGCATGATAGGAGAGAATGCGGGGTTTGTAGGGTATGGTTGTGCACCTGGCCCAGGGCCATAACCCTTACATTGACGATTTCCATAGTGAGGGTCCGTCCGTCCTTGTGATCTCTAGGGTGGATTTTCTGTCTGTGACGACCTCTCACTAATTAATGGAACAGAGGGCGGTAAGGCTGGGTTCGACATTTGTCATGTCTCCTACTGCTTTTTCTTTTCCGATGCTTGTTACAGCACCTTACCCCCAATCTTGGCAAAGAGGAAGGGTAGAAGAAAAGAAAGAAAGAAAATATTATATAATATATAATATATAATATATAGAATATATATATATATATTATTATTAAATAATATATATATATATATAAATAATATATATATAATATATATTAATTATTCTATACGTCATGGCTGACACCGGCGGTGGCACTGCGAGCGTGAAAAACACGGACGAACGAATATAGCTGTTCGATTTTTTAGCGCACACATGAAAACTTCCTTTTTGATACGGTAACTACTGTATAAAATAAGCTATTTGGAAGTTTAAGGGCATTTAATTTTTTAATATTTATCAAATAATTATTTCATCTCTTCCTTCATTTGAAAAGAATATTTTCCCTTATATCTAAAGTGTAATTAAAAAAAAACTAATTATCTTTTATAGGGTGTGCGGCGCACCTAGCACCTTGAGAACGCCCCTGATATATATATATTTATATTATATATATATATATTATTATATGATATATATATAATATATATATATATATATAATATTAATATATTTAATATAATATTATATTAAATATATATATATATATATATTAAATATGAGTTTAATTAGGTTCGCCTTTTACTCTTTATTGAGCGCATATCTTTACAATCAACTCAGTACTATACATGTGAACTCAGTACCTAATTACCTCATCTCATCAACATACATTCAATTTTATCATCCGCTGAATAATCGGAATACTCACTATACAGCTAATATCCACACTCACAATGACTGTAATACCTATCCATATCTCAAAATCCCCTCCATGTCCACCCAATGTCCAAAAAACTAATATTACTATTAACAACATCCCTACTACAATGATATTTATCTCCTATATATTCATGTGTAGGTATTAAAGAAAAAGAATATATTGACCAAACAATCGTTTATTATGGTCCTGCTGTCAGTAGTAAATCGTATCTATAAAGGTATATAGTAATCTATATATAGTTTTATAA
>JABUQX010093638.1:60000-65612 GCA_015478945.1 Trachelipus rathkii | reverse complement strand
AAGGAGAAAATTTAATAAACTACTAACATTACAAAGTACCTAGCACAGCGTACAAAACGGAACCTATTCACACACTTTTTTCGCAGCAATAATCTCTAACATATCAATGTTAATTTTTAAACATTAACACTATGAATTTACGTCCGCATTTTCGGATATCAATTTCTTATAAACATAAGCACAAAATGAGTTCTTTATATCCTAACCATCGAATATATGCTAACATAACAAGGTTTTCACATTAATAAAGCTAACATAGCATCAATATTAACTAAGAAAATAATGTACAACGACGAATCTAACACAACTTAAGCACGATTAAACTGTTAACATTAAACAAAGTTCCACACTTACAACAGTAAAGTAAACTAACATTGCATACAAAACGTAACTAATTCATTACTTTGTCAAGCATTCTCTAACATATCACGTTAATTTTACATTGACACTAATATTTAAACAAGAATTTTATCATAACCTTGTTTTAATTATCATACAGGACCAACGAATAAACTGTAAACATAACAAAGTTTTAAACCAACATAACACAAAAATAAGTTCTTTATATACTAACCATCGAATACATGCTAACGTAACAACCGTTTTTGGGCATTAATAAGCTAACATAACATAACCTGAACTAAAATTATAATGTACAACGACAAACCTAACAACACCATACGTACTAATAAACAACTAACATTAACAAACTTCCAGCACTTAACAGCAGTAAGTACCTAACACACTCGTACATAAACGTACCTATTTCACATTTTTCAAGCAATATCCTCCTAAACATATCAATGTTAATTTTACATTAACATCGTAATATTTTAACAAAGTTTAGCATAAACCTGTCTTATCAACACACACAAGAATATATGCTAACGTAACAAATGTTTTACATCAAGTTCGTAATATTTACAAAAATTCATAATAACCTCGTCTAAATATCATAATCCCCAAGCGAATAATTGCAAACATAACAAAGTTTAAAACCAAACATACCAAAAATAACAAAATTTATCCTAACACATAACATAAAAAATAGTTCTTTGAATAAAATATCAGAGTAAAGTGTATGTTTACTGATTTTAAGGCAGTAAATCAATAAATCAGTAAATTCCAAACCACGGCCATGGCCTGCAGTCCCTACGCCTTCCCCCGCCTGTGAAATCTATTGAACTATTGAATTCAGTCATATTTTCGAATATCATTTTTGGATAAACATAACATAAAAATAAGTTCTTTATATACCGCTGAACTACGAATATATGCTTAACCAACAAAGTTTAGCCATCAAATAAAGCTAACATATCATGAACTGCAACTAAGAATTAAATGTACAAATGCAAACCTAAACATACCTCGCGTATGAATAATCAGCTAACATCCTGAAAATTCCCTACTTATCAAAGTAAAGTAGCTAACAGGTCATACAATGCTCGATATGTTCCCACTTTTCGAGAATATTAGCAACAAGGTAAAGCCGTATTATCTAACAAAATCCCTAACAAAGTGACAATCTATCAAAGATCCAACATCTTGAACTAAGAATTGACAATATCTCTTTCATCAAAGTGTCACTCGTTTCGAGTATTAACATCATTTGACCTATGAATCATCGTAGACTTTAGCAAATTCTGGGCAAAACCAAACACTTACTCAACAACCTTAAACGCTAGGCCTCACGTTTCTCTAACACATCATTCCGTCAGTTAACACAGTAATATGCTTACAAAAACTCATCATTTCACTAACAAATCAGGTGTATTTCCACATTGTCATAAGTAATATTTACATAACGTATCTAAACTTCGAATAAACAGTTTTCAATTAACCAAGAGTATCTAAAGCAACACATTACTTTCCGAAGAGAAAACCCAGGGGATGCGCCCCTTGAAAGGGTGGGAATCCTGCGAGGGGGTCAACTCTATTGTTAAAGTCGGCTATTTTTTTTTTTTTTTTTTTTTTAGGCCCCCTTCAACCCCAAGCCTTTCCGGGGGCTTTGGAGGCCCTTTTTTTAACCCCTCTTCGGAGGGGTAAAAGCCGCTTACACCCGCTTCGGTGATCCCCTCGCAGGATTCACACCCTTTCATGGGGGCGCATCCCCCTGGGTTTTCTATCGGAAGTAATAGTGTTGCTTTAGATACTCTGGTTAATGAAACTGTTTATTCGTAAGTTAGGTACGTTATGTTCAAATATTACAATGACAATGTGAAAATAACACTGATTTGGTTAGAAAAATGATGAGTTTTTGTAAGATATTACTGGGTTAACTAACGATGATGTGTTAGAAACGTGAGCCTAAGTTAAGTTTTTGTTGAAGTAATTGTTAGGTTTGGCCCTAGAATTTTGCTAATGTTTACGATTATTCATAGGTCAAATGATGTTATACTCGAAACGAGTGACAGCTTTGATGAAGATAGTGTCAATTCTTAGTTCAAGATGTTGGTATTTCTTTTGTAGATTGGTCAACTTTGTTTAAGGGATTCTTTGTTAATAATATGGGCTTTTACCTGTTGCTGATATGCGCAAAAAGTGGGAACATATCGAGTATGTATGACCTGTTAGCTACTTTAACTTTGATAGTAGGGAATTTTTCAGGATGTTAGCTGATTATTCATACGCGAGGTATGTTAGGTTGGCATTTGTACATTAAATTCTTAGTTGCGGTTATGATATGTTAGCTTTTATTGATGCTAAAAACTTTTGTTGGTTAAGGCATATATTCGAAGGTCAGTATATAAAGAACTTATTTTTATGTATGTTTATCCAAATGATACTCGAAATATGACTGAATGCAATAGGTTCAATAGGATCCACAGGCGGGTGGGATGGGTAGGGGACGGCAGGGATGGGTGGTTTGATTTACTGATTTATTGATTATTACTGCTTTAAAATGCTCAGTAAACTATTTACGGTTTACCTGTGATATTTTAATTCAAAGAACTTAATTTTTTATGTTATGTAGGATAAAAAATTTTGTTATTTTTTGGTATGTTTTGGAAAAAGCTTTGTTATGTTTGCAATTATTCGGTGGGAATTATGATATTAAGACGAGGTTATGATGAATTTTTTGTTAAATATTACGAAGTTGATGTAAAACATTTTTTACGTTTAGCATTATATTCTTTGTCTGTATGATGATTAGACGGGTTTATGCTAAACTTTTGTAAAATTACGATGTTAAATGTAAATTAACATTGATATGTTAGAGATATTGTTGAAAAAGTGTGAATAGGTTACGTTTTTGTACGATGTGTTAGGTACTTTACTGCTGTTAGGCGGAAGTATGTTAATGTTAGTAGTTTATTAGTACGTATGGAGGTAGGTTTGTTGTTGTACATTATATTCTTAGTTCAGGTTATGTTATGTTAGCCTTTTATTAATGCAAAAAACGTTGTTACGTTTATGCATATATTCGTGGTTAGTATATAAAGAACTTATTTTTTGGTGTTATGTTTTGGTTAAAAACTTTGTTATGTTTATAGTTATTCGTTGGTCTGTATGATAATTTAACCAAGGTTATGATAAATTTCTTGTTAAATATTACTGTGTCAATGTAAATTAACGTTAATATGTTAGAGATATGCTTGGAAAAAAGTATGAATAGGTTACGTTTGTATGAATGGTAGTTACTTTACAGGTGTTAAGTGTGGCAACTTTGTTATGTTAACAGTTTATTCGTGCTTAAGTTGTGTTAGATTCGTCGTTGTACAATTTTTCCTAGTTAATATGATGCTATGTTAGGCTTTATTAATGTGAAAACCTTGTTATGTTAGCATATATTCGATGGTTAGTATATAAAGAACATCAATTTTGTGCTATGTTTTATCCGAAATGAAACTCGAAATGCGACGTAAATCAAATAGTGTTAATGTAAATTAACATTGATATGTAGAGATATGCTGGAAAAAAGTGTGAATAGGTTACGTTTTGTAAACCGCTGTGCTAGGTACTTTGTTAATGTTAGTAAAGTTATTCGTGCGTAAAGTGTGTTATTTTTTGTCATTGTACATTATAATTCTTAGTTCTTAGGTCTGGTAATGCTATGTTAGCTTTAATTAATGCGAAAAACAATGGTTACGTTAGCATATATTCGTTGGTTAGTATATAAGAACTTATTTTTGTACTATGTTATTGTTTGTTTGTTGTTGTTGTTTTAACGAGAATATATACCCCTTTTTGAACTGAATAGGGTTCATTCGTACGTCGTATTCTTGTTTAGTTTCTACTGATTGGTTGAAAGAAAGAATCTCATTACATTTAAGGGTTGTTTATACACTATTTTCTTAAGTAGGATAGTTTTTCGCTGTGCTGATACGAAGACATCTCCCACATCTCTACCGCTTGTTGTTGAATCTTCACGAGGAGTTTCGTTATTCCCAAGGATGTGTCTTTTATATTTAATCGTAAACCGAATGGCGACTGCTACATTTGCTTGTATTCCTTGCCAGAGGGTCAAATATAATAAGTATTGGCATCACTTTATGCAAAATGGTTAAAGCATAAAATCATTTTCATGTTTAGAGTTGGTATTTTTCTGAAAGGGGGCGGTGTCTAAAAAGAGATAAGCCTTAAAACTTTACTTTGTTCGTCTTTACTCGTTAGTTATTATGAATGGTTAGGTTAAGGTTATGATATATTTTTGGTAAATATTACTATGTTAATGTAAAATCGCCGCGTAAATGTTCGCCTTATTGACTAAGTTGTTAATGATAGCTGTTTATTTCGTCTGGTTGTTGTGTGTTTTAAGTATGTATGTTCAATAGTTTTAGCTTTTTACGAGGGTAAAACTTTAACGTTGTTTTGTCTTTAACCATTAAGTATTATGATGGTTAGGTACGGTTATGCTAAATTTTTTGTTAAATATTACTATGTTAATGTAAATTAACATTGTCATGTTAATGATATGTTTGATAAAGTGTGAATGGATAATGTTTTTGTGAGCCTTAGGTTAGTTTACTTTTAATGATGCATTAGTTTTGGACCATGTTATGTTAGAAGTTTATTCTTGCTTAAGAGGTGTCAGGTTTGTTCGTTGTACTATTTATTCTTAGTTCTAGCAATGTTATGTTGGCTTTATTAATGTGAAAACTTTGTTAGCTTAGTATACTTTCGCTGGTCTGTATTGATAATTACACGGGGTTATGGTAAATTTTTGTTAAATATTACATGTTAATGATAAATAAACATTGTTATGTTAGAGACATGCTTGATCATGTGTGAATAAGTTTAACGTTTTTGGATGTTATGTTAGTTACTTAAATGTTGGTAAGTGTGGAACTTTTGTTAAATGTTAACCAGTTTATTCGTATGTAAGTTTGTTAGATTTGTCCTTGTACATTATTTTCTTAAGTTCATGTTACGCCACGTTAGCTTTATTGATGTGGAAACCTTGTTACGTTAGAGTATATTCGTTGATCAGTATGATAATTTAACAATGTTGTGATAAATTTTGCTAAATGTTAATGTGTCATTGTAAGATTTAAAACGTTTAATATGGGTAAGAGATATCCTTGAAAAAGATAAGAAATAGGTTACGTTTTGCATGCAGTTAGGTAAGTTACTTTACTGGTGTTAAGTTTTGAACTTTGTTAATTTAACAG
>JABUQX010093638.1:27500-55000 GCA_015478945.1 Trachelipus rathkii | reverse complement strand
ATATTATATATATATATATATATATATATATATATATATATATATATATATATATATATATAATGAATTGTTCTTTGAGAGCATTTAGAAATAACACTCTATAATAGAGGAAGTGAAGTATATTATGTTGAGCCTATTTAAGTGTGAAAGAGGTGTCCTGCCTTCACATTGATTTTGTGAGAGTATTGGAGGAAACTCGAGGCTCAGTTGTCGTTGTGGTACTTTCTTCTTTATAAGCACTTTGGTGCTCTGAAATTCCTTGCCACCATCTGTTTTTACAGCTGTGTTTTATCTACCTCCCTTTCAAAGTCCACATCTACGCCCATCCACCTGAGGAAATAGCGTTGATATTGGATTGGGTGGGTTTTCGTTCCTTTTATTTTTTGCCCACTACTTGAGAAGTGCCTTGCACGTGAATGGTGGTAACGAATATATATATATATATATATATATATATATATATATAGTGTTATATATATATATAATATATATATATCTATATATGTGTGTATAAATATTGATATATCTGTATATCAATAATATATATATATATATATATATATATATATATATATATATATATATATATATATATATATATATATATAATATATATATATATATATATATATATATATATATATATATATATATATATATATTGTGTGTGGGGTAGAACAAATTCCCACAGCGTAAGTTCTAAGTGTCGTAGGAGGCGAATAAAAGGACAGTGAAGTTGAGTTGGGTTGGGTTGGGTTGGCAGCCCGCTACCATTTATCTTTTCGCTGGAACTGGTCGTGACTGCCGTAAGCGACCTTGAATCTTTCGGCGAAATTGAATAATCGTCTTGGTACATGGAATGTCAATGGAATAAATGTCGAGGAAAAAGGAGAGAAGTGATGGATGTATTTAGAAAGGATAAATTTGAATTGGTTGTTGTGACTGTAACAAAGCTAAAAGGAAGTGGTGAAGACGAGTGATGTGGATAGGAATGAGAGAGAGAGAGGGATAGAATGAGTTGCGATTCTGATGAGTGGCCTGTGGCACAGAACTATGGTGGATTTTGTTTGTGTTAGTACTAGAATACTAATGATTAAATTTAAGTTTGAGAAGGTCAAGGTATGTGTGGTTGTAACATATGGTTCATCTGAAGGCTATGATGAAGAGATTGTGACTTCTGGGATAATCTGAAAGATGCTTTGGACGGGGTGAATAGGAGTTTCGACTGATTGTATTTGGCGACTTGAATGGTTGGATAGGTAATCATAAATGAAGCAGTATATCAGGTGCCTTTGGAGTGACGGGAGAAAATGAGGATGGTAGGAAGGTAATTGATTTCTGTGATGAGAGAGGTATGCGTGTAAGTAACACATGAACATAAGAGTATTCATGAGTATACTAGAGTTGGTGTAGGTAGAGATGGTATCGAAGTAAAAAATATGACTGAGTTAGTGTTGGTGAAGAAGGAGATGATGAAGTATATGATGAATGATAAATCAGTGAGGGAGGTAAGAATGGGAATATCAGATCATTATGTTTTTTTATGTAAGATTAAGTTAGCGGAGACATGGATGGAGAGGAAAGAGATAAGGAAGGAAGAGGAGAGAATTAAGAGTGAGAAATCAAGCGAACAAGGTTATAATGAATAGTATGTGAGAGCATTTGCAAATAAATTAGTTGAATCTTGAATGTGAACAAGATGAAACTGGACAAATCTAGACGGAAATGAAGGAAGCCTCAATTTAAACTCAAAGATATAGCTACCTACCAAAATGCTAAAGTACGAAGTAAGAATGTCAATAGTGAGTGGTGGAATGAAGATGTGATCCAAGCTGTTAAAAATAAAAAAAGGCGTGGTTGAATGTGATAAAGCCAGTGATGAGGTCTCAAAAGAAAGGTGTATGAAAATATATATAGAAGAAAAAAGGTTGAATAAAAGTAGCATACGAAGATGGAAAAAAAAGAGGTAAATGAAAAGTTTGGAAGGAGGATGAATGGGGACTTACAAGAGAATAGATAGGTGGTCGTTATCGCGATAATTTATCTCGATAACGAAATCGGGTTATCTGTTATAGAAATAAAATCGTTATCGATTTATCGGTACCGCGATACTTTTTGTCCCAAACTAGCGATAATCGATTTTTTTATTTTTTGCTTCCAGTTTAGAACAGTGGCAAGCCATGTGCCACCAGCAACAACAACAACCAATAACTACCAACCTGGCAGACCCAGCTTTCAACAGTGAGAAGGTGCTCATTGATCTCTTCTTGGGGTGCAACACTGCAATGCCGTTCAGCACAGCAGTAGAGCGATTATTCTCCCTTGGCAAGGACATCTACAGAGCCAAGAGTAGTTCATTGTCAGATGAAAATTTTAGCATGCTCATGTTTATGAAAGAGAACATGCAAATGCTGCAGAACTGAATTGATAAGCCCTTTAAACTATTTTATCTTACTTTATAGTAAGATAAAATAGTTACAATATGATAAAATAAAACTATTATACTACCTCTGTAGTAAAATCACATAGTCTAAAGGAATTATCCATAAATGAAAGGTTAACCAAGATTTTTTTACAATAAAAAAATTTTTTTTTTGGATTTCTCGATTTCTTATTTAAAATATCAATATCGTTATCGCAAGTTCGGAATTTAGGATTTATCGATTTATCGGTTATCGCCTTATCAGTGATAAATTTATCACTAGTTATCAGATATTGGTTATCGACGAAGAGGTTTTCGCTATCGATTTATTGGTTATCGTGATATTTTTTTCGTTACCGTGCCCACCTATGGGGAATAGTAAGCTCTTCTGGAAGAAGTACGATTGGTTAAGAAAGAGAGAGTAGGAGGAATCGTCATACAGTAATTCATTGGAATGATACTTTCGTGAGTAATGAAATGGATGCGAGGAGAGTCTAAAGGGAACACTTCAAAAATCTGCATAACACTGGCAGAAATGAAGAGGTTATATTGAATGTGTGTGGGTTTGACGGTGTAAAAATAAATAGGTATTTTGGGGATGAGGTAGTTAGTAGAGAGAAGGTAATTGGTAGAATGAGAAATTGAAATAATGGTAAATCCGCAGGTATGGGTGGAATTAATGGTGAAATGGAGGAGATTTTGGGATTAACTGGATAGAGAAGTTGTGTAACAAAGCGTTTGTAGAGGATATATTTCCGAGGAATGAAGGAGATTAGTAATAGTACCCTTAAATAAGAGTAAGGGAGGCAAGGGGAACCGTAGGAACTATGGAAAAATTAGTTTATTGAGTGTTGTAGGGAAGATATATGTTGGTATTTTGGTTGAAAGAGCACGTCGAGTGATTGAGGGACTGATTGGCGAAGAACAAGGTGCATCTCAAAGTGGTAGAAGATTTGCATATTAAATCTTCACATTGAAACAAATAATTGAGAAAATGAGAGAGCAGAATTAATTGTATTTAGGTTTCATGCACTTGCAACAAGCGTATGACAGGATTAATAAGAAAGCCCTGTGGCAGATGTTAGTGATATATGGTGTTAGTGGTAGGCTTCTCAATGGAACAAAAAGTATGTATGTCGATAGGGAAGCGTGTGTAAGAGTAAATTGAGTTGAAAGTGAATGGTTAATATTAATAGTGGAGTGAGGCTGAGATGTGTTATGTTTCCTTGACAATTTAATTTGCAAATGGATGGGGTGATGAAAGAATTAGAGGTAGGGAGCAAGGGAAGGTGTTAGACAGATGGAGAATGGAAGATAGTCGTGGGTGTCCTGCTTATTGTAAGCTGATAATTTGGTTGTGTGTGGTTTGAGAGGATTGGAACAGGTGGTTTGGCAGGGTGTGTAAAAGGAGGGTTTTGAAAGTGAATTTATATAAGAGTAAGGTGATGGTTGTGAGTGAGGAGAGTCTGCGGAGTGAAATCATGTTGGATGGTGAGCAATTGAAACGAGTATCTCTCAAATATTTAAGATATATCTTGAATGAAGATGAAATGGATGATCCAGAATGTAGTAGGAAAGTTGTGAATAGTAGGAAAGTTGTGAATAGTAGGAAGGTGGCTGGTGAAATTTAACCCTTGGTGAATACAAAGGGACTTAGTCATGAGTGAGGGAGGGTTTTGCATGAGGGATGTTGATACAGGTCTTATTGTATAATAGTGAAACTATGGTATGAAATAAGATTTGTAGATAAAAGATATAATATGTTCAGATATACAATTTTAAGGGCGTTGAGAAGAATCGATAAAATGGCGAATGAACGTGTTAGGGAGTTGTGTGTATGATGAAAGGCGTAAAGAAGAGAATGGTCGAGAGTATTTGAAGATTGTTTGGTCATATGGAAAGAATAGATGATAGTCGCTTGGTTAAGCGTTTGTATAGTGGTGAGTGTGCAGGAAATCGACCAACTGGGAGACGAAGAAAAAGTAGATCGAATCCGTAAAGAAATGCCTGAAGGTAAGGAATGTGAATTTGGCAGGAGGGATAAGAACGGTGCATAATAGGAGTGAATGGCGGGATTTTGTGAAGGGGTATGCTTCTGGGCCTGGCTCGGGGGATAAACTCTACATTGACGAGACGCCACAGTGAGGGTTTTTCGCAGTCTTGTGAAGCCCTGGGGTGGATTTTTTTTTACTGCTGCAGGATCTTACTTAAGGGTATGATGGGATTGTTAGGGGTGGGGGGCTTTCCTTTTGACGAAATTCATGTTCTTCTACTAACTTTTATGTTTCCTGTGTATATTCCGCACCTCACCCCTAATCTGAGGAAAAGAGAAAGACAACGAAGAAAGAGAAGAATATATATATATATATATATATATATATTATATATATAATATATGTATATATATATATATATATATAGTATAATATATATATATATATATATATATATATATATATATATATATATATATATATATATATATATATATATATAAATATATATATATATATATATATTTTGTTGCATTTCTCATTATACTATATTTGTAGAGGGATTTTGAGCTGTAATTGTTAGATCATCAGCATAATGATTAATTTTTATGGAAAGGGAAGTAGGAAAAGGGAGTTCATGCATTAAAAGGTTAAAAAGTGTAGTTGAAAGAATGGCACCCTGGGAACTTAATGCAATTTGCATAAACGGGAGAGTAGTAATGGTACAGTTTGACCGCTAGCACCCTTTTCGATATGAAGGAATAGAGATATTTGCTTCAAACTACGAATATAATCTATGTATGGGATAAGCTCGAAACAGGGTAAATTTCAAGTCTCTAGGATGCATATAGAGGGGGGTCGCCCCCGAGGGTGGACACGAATATTGCGCTTACGCCCTTGTTGCGGCTTGTGAGTGAGTGAATTTTAGGCCTAAAAGTGAGTTGGAGCCAGGTGGACACCTGGCCGACCGCGCGAACGTATGTTTGTGTTATTATTATTATCATTAGATCGTAAAAAATTGATTCCCGTAGGGAATCAATTTTTGAGCCACCTTCAGCGTTTGCTGCCGCGGTTCCAGCGAATTCGGTTCAGGCTTCGGTTCCGACTCCGGTTCCGACTCCTGGTCCGGTCCGTTTCGTTCAACCTGTATTGGAGGAGTTGGCTCCGACACCTTGCGGGAGCCACTGCGGTGCTGTTAATAAACATTCGTATAATAACAATATTGGTGTCCTTATATGGGTTAATGAGGTCGTAGATCTCGAATATGATGGTTATAAGCCCGTATAGGGTGTCTAGGACCCCCCATTAGGGGTCCTGACTGAAAAAAAAGCACAGAGTGCAAAACAAAGGACGAAGGAGGAAGAAAGAAGGATGAAGGAAGAATAAAGAATGAAAGAATGAAGACGGAATCTGACTCAGAGGAGTAGGAGTTGACAGATGCACCGGTGCTGGCTCCAGTGCGGTGCTGAGTTATTAAATATTTGTGTAATGATACAATATTGATGTCTTTATATATGTTACTGGGTCTGTAGATTTCGAAAATAAAGGTTTCAGAACCATCAAGAAAAAATAAAAATAAAAAATAAATAAATAAATAAATAAAATATCTTATTCTTTTTATTTATAACTAACAAATTTACGTTTTTACATACCCTAAAGCAGTAAATCAGTAAATCAAACCACCATTCAACCCCCATCCAGCCACCCTCCTGTCCAGTTGTGATCTATTGATCTATTGATTCAAGTCATATTTTTACTAAAATTTTCATGTTTTACATACCCTAAAGCAGTAAATCAGTAAATCAAACCACCATCCAACCACCATCCCGCCACCCTCCTGTCCAGTTGTGACCTATTGATCTATTGATCTATTGATTCAAGTCAATTTTTTTACTAAAATTGTAACGTTTTACATACCCTAAAGCAGTAAATCGGTAAATCAAACCACCCTCCAACCCCCCAACCCCCTACTGTCCATTATTGATCTATTGAGCTATTGATCTATTGTTCCAGGTCACATTTCGAGTTATCCACTATAAGATATAACCATAAACATAAAATCAAGTTTCTTTATACAACAGATCATTCATATATGTTTGACGTAGGCAAAAGTTTTCACATTAATAAATCTTACTTAGCATCATCTGAACTATGAATATAATACACAACGACAAACCTAACACATCTTAAACAGGAATAAACGGTTTAACGTTAACAAAGTTTCATTACTTACAACAGTAAAGTAACTAACATATAACATCCAAAAACGTAACTTATTCACACTTTGCCAAGCATGTCTCTAACATAACAATGTTAATTTTTACATTAACATTGTAATAATTACCAAACTTTTACCATAACATTGGTTAATTATCACACAGACCAGCGAAAGTATGCTAACGTGACAAAGTTTTCAAATTAATAAAGCCAACATAGCAATTAAACCAGAAACTAGAATATAATGTACAAAGACAAACCCATGACCATCTTATACCCGAATAAACTGCTAACATTAACAAAGATCCACACTTAACATCTGTAAAGTAACTAACAATGTGTGCAAAGCGTAACCTATTCATACTTCATCAAACATATATCCAACATGACAATGTTAATTTTACATTAACATAGTAAATATTAAACGAAAAAAAAATTTAGACATAACTTACCTACCATCATATACCTAACGGATGAAGCAAACAAAGTAAAGAGTTTACCCTTCCTGTAAGCTAAACTATGACATAACATATACTTAACACACAACAACGAGACGAATAAACAGCTATCATCATCATCAACAATGTAGTCAATAAATCGAACATATGAGGGAGTAAAGCAAGTTTTCATTTTTATAACATAATTTTCATTGAAAAAAGCGTTATATAAATACATAAAAAACATAAATACATAAAAACATGTTTATTTTAAATATATTAAATTCATCTAATCAGAGAACATAGGAATTCAAGTTGGGTAAGCTCTATATATCCCTCTAAGATTCAACATCCTTTTGAAAGATGTAATTATAAATGCCTTCAGCAACCCTAAACCATTTTTCGGCGTATGACGATTCAGCAGCACTATTTTCTCATACAAGAGAGAAGTAACCTTATCCAAGCTGAATAGTTATTAACGCACTCTGTATACTGTATTCATACGGGAAAACGCATAATGTTTCGGTGTAAAATATGCATAGATTACACCATGTTGCTATATGTATTAAGTTCTCAAGTATGTCAACATCGTTAAGAGGCGATGTTAATTCGTTTTTTTTTATTTAATGCTGTAATATTGTCAGATGTTCGAACTGTGAAAAACCTATACAAGTACGCATGAAGGTCACACAATCGATGGGTTCCAGTAGTTTTGCGTACATCAGGTTTTAATACCGTCATGCATGAACGAGAACAACAACGTTATTCTATTATAAACCTCTCACACTGTCACCGTCTGATAGATATTTCACTACTCGGTCGATCCACCGATAACAAACATACTTACTCCTCTAGCCATGCTGGCAGCGATGTCGATAAATGCTGATGAATCCAGCAGCACAACGAATAAAGGTCTATTATTTGAAACTCTGGCAAGGAAATACAAGCAATGTGATCGGTTATCCATCCGGTTTTGACGATTAATATAAAGTGACATGACATCGTTGGGAATAACGAAGATCCTCGTGAAGATTATCAACAACAGGGTAAGAGATGCGAGGAGATGTCATCGTGTACCAGTACAGCGAAAAAAATGTCCTACTGACGGAAATCGTATGCGTAAAAAAAATAACCCTTATAGGTAATGAGAATTCATTCTTTTAACCAATCAGAAGAAAGTAAACAAGAAATCGACGCACGAACGAACAATATCAGTTCAAAAGGGTATATATTTTAAGTTGAACAACAACAATAACAACAACAACACAACAACAACAACAACAACAACAACAACAACAACAGCAATATCATAGTCACAAAAATAGGTTCTTATATACTACCAAACGAATATATTTGCTAAGACGTAACATTGTTTTCACTTAATAAAGCTAACATAGTATTACCAGAACTAAGAATAATAATGTACAATGACAAAACCTAACACACCTTACGCAAGAATAAACAACTAAACATTAACAAAGTTCTATACTTTAACAAACAGTAAGTACAGCACGCGAACAAAACACGTACCTATTCAACACTTTTTCAAGCAAATTTCTAACATATCAATGTAATTTTACATTAACATCGTACTGATTTACGTAGCACTTAGAGTATCATTTCGGATAACAATAGCACAAAATGAGTTCTTTATATCCTAACCATCGAATATAACGTAACAAGGTTTTCCCATTAATAAGCTAACATAGGCATCATATGAACTAAGAAATATGTACAACGACAAACTAACCAAGTTAAGCACGAATAAACTGTTAACAATAACAAAAGTTCCACACTTAACACCTGTAAGTAACTAACATTGCAACACAAAAACGTAACCATATTCACATACTTTTCCAAAACCATTTCTCTAACATATAACGTTAATTTTACATTGAAACAGAAATATTTAACAAGAATTTATTATAACCTTGTCTAATTATCCTACAGACCACAAATAACTGGTAAACATAACAAAGTTTTATCCAAACATTAACACAAAAAAAAGGTTCTTTTTATACTAAACATCGAATATATGCCCTAACGTAATAACGTTTTTACATAATAAAACTAACAAAACATGACCTGAACTAAGACTATAATGTACAACAACAAACCTAAACACGCCATACGTACGATAAACTACTAACATTAACAAGCTTACACACTTAACAGCAGTAAAGTACCTAACACTTCGTACAAACGTAACCTATTCAGATTCTACTTTTTCAAGCATATTTCTAACATATCAATGTTAATTTTACATTACATCGTAATATTTTAAAAAAATTTAACATAAACCAGTCTAATCATCATACTGACAAAGGAATAATAATGCTACGTAACAAAAAAAAAAAACTTTTTTTACATCAACTTCGAATATTTAACAAAAAATTCATCATAGCCACGTCTAAAATATCATAATCCCCAGCGAAAAATTTAAACATAACAAAGTTTTTTAACCAAACATAACAAAAAAAATAACAAAATTTTTATCCTGACCATAACCATAAAAATAAGTTCCTTTGAAATAAAATCATCACAGTAAAGTGGCGTAATAGTTTACCTGATTTTAAAGCAGTAAAAATCCTGTAAATCAGTAAATCAAAACTACCAATCCTGCAGTCCCCTACCATTCCACCTGTCTGTGATCTTTGGACTATTGATTCCATGTACATATATTTAGAGTAATCATCTTGGATAACATAACATAAAAAATAAGTTTTTAATACTGACTTCGAATTATATGCTTAACCAACAAAGTTTAGCATCAATAAAGCTAACATATCATAACCGCAAATAAGAAATATAATGTACAAATGGCAAACCTAACATACCTCGCGTATGAATAATCAGCCACTTTTCCCGCCTATTCAACCAACAAGGTAAAAGCCATATTAATCTAGCAAATCCTTAACAAAGTAACCAATCTATCAAAGATTATCAACATTTTGAACTATGAATTGACACAATCTTCATCAAAGTGTCTCGTTTTCGAGTATAACATCATTTTGAACTATGAATAAAGGTAGACATTAGCAAAATTCTCGGGGCAAACCTAACATTACTCAACAAATAACTTAACCTTAGGCAACACGTTTCTAACGCATCAATCATCAGTTTAACACAGTATATATCTTACTATACTCATCATTTCTCTAACAAATCAGTGTTAATTTAACACTGTCATGGTAATATTTAACATAAGCGGGTTTTGGGCCTCAGCCCTTTCGGGGCTGAGGCCCTTAACCCTCCTTCGGGGGGTTAAAACCCGCTTACAACCCCTTCGGGGTGATCCCCATCTCAGGAACACCCTTTCAAGGGCGCATCCCCTTGGGTTTTTTCTCGGGGAGGTGATGTGTTGCTTAGATACTCTTGGTTAATAAAACTTTATTCGTAAGTTAGGTATGTTATGTTAAATTTTACTATGACAGTGTGGAATTAACACTGATTTTGTTAGAGAAATGATGATACCTATTTGTAAAATATTACTGTGTTAAACTGACGATGATGCGTTGTTAGAAACGTGAGTCTAGGTTTAGTTTTTTGTTGAGTAATGTTTGGGGTTTGCCCCGAGAATTTTGCTAATGTCTATGCTTTTTTCCATAGTTCCAAAATGATGTTATACTCGAAACGAGTGACACTTTGATGAAGATTGTGTCAATTCATAGTTCAAGATGTTGATATCTTTGATAGATTGGTTACTTTGTTAGGGATTTTGCTAGATAATATGGCTTTACCTGTTTGTTGATAGGCGGGAAAAAGTGGCTGGATTATTCATGACGCGAGGTATGTTAGGTTTGCATTGTACATTATATTCTTAGTTGCGGTTATGATATGTTAGCTTTATTGATGCTAAACTTTGTTGGTTAAGCATATATTTGTAGCTCGTATATAAAGAACTTATTTTTATGTTATGTTTATCCAAGATGATACTCTAAATATATGACATGAATCAATAGTTCAAAGATCACAGACAGGTGGGGATGGGTAGGGGATCTGCAAGGGATGGGTAGTTTGATTTACTGATTTACAGATTTACTGCTTAAATCATTTTTAGTAAGTAAACTATTACGCTTAACTGTGATATTTTATTCAAAGAACTTCATTTTTATGTTATGTCAGGATAAAATTTTGTTAAATTTTTTGTTATTTTGGTTAAATCTTGTTATGTTTGCAATTATTAGCTGGGGATTATGATATTTAGACGTGGCTATGATGAAGAATTTTTTGTTAAATAATTACGAAGTTGATGTAAAAAAGTTTGTTACGTTAGCATTAAATTCTTTGTCAGTATGATGATTAGACTGGTTTATGTAAATTTTTGTTAAATATTACGTGTTAATGTAAAATTAACATTGATATGTTAGAGATATGCTTGAAAAAGTGTGAATTGTTTACGTTTTGTACGACAGTGTAAGGTACTTTACTGCTGTTAAGTGTGTAATGCTTGTTAAGTTAGTAAGTTTATTTCGTTGTAATGGTGTGTTTTTAGGTTTGTTGTTGTCATTATATTCTTAGTTCAGGTTATGTTAATGTTAGCTTTATTAATGTAAAAACGGTTGTTACGTTAGCAATATATTCGATGTTTAGTATAAAAAGAACTTTTTTTGTGTTATGTTTGGATAAAAACTTTGTTATGTTTACAGTTTTATTTGTTGGTCTGTATGATAATTAGCACAAGATTATGAATAATTCTTTGTTTAATATACTGTGTCAATGTTAAAAATTAACGTTAATATGTTAAGAGAAATGCTTGGAAAAAGTTGAATAGGTTTACGTTTTTGTGTGCAATGTTTAGTTACTTTAACAGGTGTTAAGTTTGGTGGAACTTTGTTTAAATGTTAACAGTTTAATTCGGCTTAACTTGTGGTTAGATTTTGTCGTTGTCATTATTTTCTTAAGTTCATATGATGCTATGTTGCTTATTAATGGGAAACCTTGTTATGTTTAGCATAATATTTCATGGTTAGTATATAAAGAACTCCTTTTGTGCTATGTTTATCCAGAAATGATACTCTAAATGAGGCGTAAATCAGTAGTGTTAATGTGAAAATTTATCATTGATATGTTAGCAGATTTGCTTGAAAAGTGTGAATTAGGTTTAGTTTTTTGTACGCTGTGCTAGGTACTTTAACTTGTTGTTAATAATGGAACTTTGTTAATGTTAGTTTGTTTAATTCTTGCGTAAGGTGTGTTAGGTTTGCAATTGTACATTATATTCTTAGTTTCTGGTAATCTAATGTTAGCTTTATTAATGTGAAAACAAAGTTACGTTAGCATATATTCGTTGGTTAGTAAATATTAAAGAACTTTTTTTGTATCTATGTTATTGCTGTTGTGTTTGTTGTTGTTGTGTTTGTTGTGTTTGTTCGAGAATATATACCCTTTTGAACTGATATGGTTCGTTCGTGCGTCGTATTCTTGTTTACTTTCTTCTGATTGGTTGAAAGAAAGAATCTCATTACCTATAAGGGTTGTTTATACGCATACGATTCCGTCAGTAGGACATTTTTTTTCGCTGTACTCTGGTACAATGACATCTCCTCGCATCTCTACACCCTGTTGTTTGATATCTTCAACGAAGGAGCTTCGTTATTCAACGATGTGTCCATTTATATTTAATCGGTCAACCGGATGGATACCGATACATTGCTTGTATTCCTGCCAGAGGTTCAAATAATAGACCTTTATTCGTATGTGCTGCCTGCTGGATTCATCAAGATTATCGACATCGCAGCAGCATGGCTAGAGGATAAGTATGTGTTATCCGGTGGATCGACGAGTAGTGAAATATCTATCAGAGGTGACAGTGTGAGAGGTTATAATAGAATAGCGTTGTGTTCTGTCGTGTGACGATTTTAAAACCCTTGATGTACGCAACTACTGGAAACACCAATCGATTGTGTGACGCTTCAATCGTACGTGTATAAGGCTTTCACAGTTCGCACATCCTGCAATATTACAGCATTTGCTTAAAATAAAACGATTAACATCGCACGCTTAAAACGATGTTGACATAACTTGAGGACCTTAATAGCATATAGCACATGGTGTAATCTATGATATTTACACCGAAACATATGGTTTCCCGTATAATACAGTATACAGGAGTGCGTTAATAACTATCAGCTTTGGATAAGTTTTTATTCTCTCTTGTTCATGAGAAATGAGTGCTTGCTGAATCGTCATACCCAAAAAATGGTTTAGTGTTGCTGAAGGCATTTTATAATTACATCCTTTCAAGGATGTTGAATCTTTAGAGAAGATATATAGAGCTTACCCAACTTGAATGCTATGTTCTCTGATTAGATGAATTAATATATTTTAAATAAACATGTTTTTATGAATTTATACTGTTTTTTATGTAATTTATTTAACGCTCTTTTTCAATGAAAATTTATAAATGTTATAAAAAAAATGAACTTGTTTTACTTCCCTCATATGTTCGATTTATTGACTACATTGTTGATGTGGCTTTGGTTTTATTCGTCTGGTTGTTGTGTGTTAAGTATGGTATGTTCATAGTTTAGCTTTACAGAAGGTAAAACTTTACTTTGTTTTGTCTTTACACGTTAGGTATTATGATGGTTTAGGTAAGGTTATGGCTAAATTTTTCTTTGTTAAATATTACTATGTTATGTAAAAATTAACATTGTTCATGTTGGATATATGGTTTGATGAAGTAATGAATAGGTTACGCTTTGAGCATAATTGTTAGTTACTTTCGAGATGTTACAGTGTGGATCTTTGTTAATGTTAGCAGTTTTATTCGTGTGTGTGTGTCAAGGTTTGGTCTTGTACATTATATTCTTTAGTCAGGATAATGCTATGTTGGCTTTATTAGTGTGAAAACTTTGTCACGTTAGCATACTTTCGCTGGTCTGTATGATAATTACACAATGTTATGGTAAAGTTTGGTTAATATTACAATGTTAATGTAAAATTAACATTGTTATGTTAGAGACATGCTTGGCAAAGTGTAAATAAGTTACGTTTTTGGATGTTATGTTAGTTACTTTACTGTTGTTAAGTATGAAACTTTGTTAACGTTAACCGTTTATTCCTGTTTAAGATGTGTTAGGTTTGTCGTTGTGTATTATATTCATAGTTCAGATGATGCTAAGTAAGATTTATTAATGTGGAAACTTTGCTACGTCAACATATATTGAATGATCTTTGTATAAAGAACTTGATTTTATGTTATGTTTATCTATAGTGATACTCGAAATGTGACCTGGAACAATAGATCAATAGCTCAATAGATCAAGAATGGACAGTAGGGGGTTGGGGGGTTGGAGGGTGGTTTGATTTACTGATTTACAGCTTTAGGGTATGTAAAACGTTGCAATTTTAGTAAAAAAAATTAACTTGAATCAATAGATCAATAGATCACAACTGGATAGGAGGGTGGCGGGATGGTGGTTGGATGGTGGTTTGAATTTTTACTGATTTACTGCTATTAGGGGTATGTAAAACATGAAAATTTTAGTAAAATATGACTTGAATTAATAGATCAATAGATCACACACTGGACAGGAGGGTGGCTGGATGGGGGTTGAATGGTGGTTTGATTTACTGATTTACTGCTTTAGGGTATGTAAAAACGTAAATTTGTAAGTTATAAATAAAAAGAATAAGAAATTTTATTTATTTATTTATGTATTTTTTATTTTTATTTTTTCTTGATGGTTCTGAAACCTTTATTTTCGAAATCTACAGACCCAGTAACATATATAAAGACATCAATATGTATCATTAACAACAAATATTTTATAGCTCAGCACCGGCACTTATAGTAAGAGCCAGCACCGGTGCATTCTGTCACTCCTACTCCCCTTGAGTCAGATTCCTTCTTCATTTTCATTCTTTATTCTTCCTTCAATCTTCTTTCTTCCTAAACTTCGGTCTTTTTTTGCACTCTGTGCTTTGTTTTTCAGTCAGGATCCCCCTCAATGGGGGTCCTAGACACCCTATACGGACTTATAACCATCATATTCGAGATCTACGACCTCAATAACCCATATAAGGACACCAATATTGTTATTATACGAATGTTTATTAACTCAGCACCGCAGTGGCTCCGGCACCGGTGCCGGAGCCAACTCCTCCAATACAGGTTGAACGAAACGGACCGGACACGGAGTCGGAACCGGAGTCGGAACCGAAGCCTGAACCGAATTCGCTGGAACCGCGGCAGCAAACGCTGAAGGTGGCTCAAAAATTGATTCCCTACGGGAATCAATTTTTTACGATTTAATGATAATAATAATAACACAAATATACGTTCGCGCGGTCGGCCAGGTGTCCACCTGGCTCCAACTCACTTTTAGGCCTAAAATTCACTCACTCACAAGCCGCAACAAGGGCGTAAGCGCAATATTCGTGTCCACCCTCAGGGGCGACCCCCCTCTATATACATCCCTACGAGACTTTGAAATTTACCTGTTTCGAGCTTATCCTATACATACGATTATATTCCAAGTTTGGAAGCAAGTATCTCTATTCCTTCATATCGAAAAGGGTGCTAGCGGTCAAACTGTACCATTACTACTCGGGAGGAGTGGTTTCCTTTTATTCCTCTATATTAACACCCCCTCCTTGAATAGGGCTCTGCCCGTGAGCGGCGGTGTCAAGTGAAAAAAAAAAAAAAAAAAAAAAAAGCTGTGGGACCGGATAGGAAATTTACTTTTTTTTTTTTTTATGGTTATGTCAGTGTTTAGGACTTTGTTTATTAAAAGGTGACGGATGATGACTGCATTAAATGTCTGTTAATGATCTATTGAAACAAGGAGAGTAATGTCGAGGGGAAGGGTTTGGTAAAAAACTCGTTTAAGAATGTATTGGGGTAGATCGGTTATCGAAGAATGGTAGGTAATTTCGAGTGTTTTTTCTCAGAAAAAATGTTGGGAGCGGGGGTTTGGATAGAGGGATAAGGGGGGAATTTCTAAGGAAGATTGATTTTTTCAAATACTTTTGATAATGTAGAAAAGTAATGATAAAATCCAATGTATGACTGAGTATTAAGGTGGTTTGTTTGGTATTAATACTGTATTAATAAGCTGCCCATGTTTCCAATAGAGGGGGAAAAATCATTGATTTGTCATGCAAGCGTTTAGTATTTGTACTAGGGCTGTGATAGCATTGGTTCCGAGGTGTTTGGGGTGAAAATGGATTATGATCGGGTCCTATTTGCTTGTGAGTTTTTAAGGTTGAATAAGAATATAGGTTTGGAACTATTTGTGAAATAATTGGAAGAACACTGTCAGTAGTAACAAGGCTATATCGGTCGCCCAAATATCGATAAAAATATCTGAGGCTATTTTTGGCACCTTCGAAGAAGGGGTGCGCAGACGGTTGCGTAAGCAGCGTCTTACATGTCTCCCTTAGTTTTGGGCCCTTTTGACCTTTAGGGGGCTTAGGCCTCCCCCTTATGCTTGTTTTGGCTGATATTTCGGTTTGGCTTGGATATTTCGGCTTGAACCGTATCAAGGCCCGAAATTGATTTCACAAGTCGTGAGGGATTAGGGATTAAGTCAAGCACATGTAGGTATCTGACGCAGTACCTGTTGTAGGAAACTGTCCTAAACATAGGTGCATGTATTATGTCTCCAAGATCTATTAAACTTGATTTCATTTTATTTCCATCCACATTCACACCTACACACACACACGGCTACGTATAACCGCACACCGCTAGGCTACTTATAAAACCATAACACCATGCACTTACGTACCTAATACCACACAACACATAGACAATACACAACTACTAGACACTACAACCCTATATACAACACCACCAACCTACCAACGCGCATCGTTATACATACCCCCTAGATACATAACCAGTCTAGCTCACCCTACCTACCTACAACCACCTGACTATACAACACATACCACCCTGTAGACACTACATCCCATGAACTTAGACTACCCATAGACCTTAACTCCATAGACTTCACTCAATAATACACTTAACTTCACACCCAACACACTCGATATTCTTATTGCTCAGCTTTGACTAGCTCAGCTTGATGCCTCAGCTTTGATTGGCTCAATGATGGCACCTTTGTTGATGGTTCAACTTTGATGGTATGGTTCAGTATATTTTGATGGTTCAGCTTTGATGCGCAGATTTTTGATGGTTAACTTTTACGGTTCACTTTGATGTTCCAATCACGCGTAAGAGTGTTAGGGGTTGTCTATGAGATCCTAGGTGTGGTCAGACGAGTGCAGGTGGAGTGCAATGAGTGCCACATAGTGCGAAGTGAGTGCCACATAGTGCGAGTGCCACATAGTGCCAACTGAGTGCACTTTTTTCAAGCCTTTCTGCTCCTGAGCTAGATAGCTAATATTGGTGTCCTACTAGCTTCAAAGGCAGGATTAATTGGTGGTTTACAAAATCTGTTGCTCAAGATGATTCCTAGTATGAGTTAGTTTTTCTAGCTACCCTGATGCATAGAACAGCTTCTAATTTGGTGCTACCTATGTTCAGGTATGAGGATAGATTGGTGTATATTAATAAGTTTGCTAGGTCTTCTATATGATTTAAACTTTCTAGCCTACTGCCCTAATATAGAGCGCTAATAATTGATGTTTCCTAGATTGCCAGCCGCACGACAGACCAGGGCACCACAGCATCGCGCGTTCCCGCCCACGCGTGAGTCCCGGCAGGCGCATATTTCGCGTAACGCGCCACGTGCGCGCCGCAGGCGCAATATTTCCGCGTATCGCAGCGTGGCGCCCGCAACGCATATTCTCGTGACGGATACATATGTATCAATGTAAACTATTCAAGAATTTTTTTCAAATATACTGTAAGGCAATGTATGACAACATATTGAAAAGAGCCAGTATAACAATCATTATTTCCCCTAAAGCAGTAAACAGTAAATTTCAATAGCGTCAATCTAGCAACAAAGGGATTAGTAGGCTTTGTTTTACTGCTTACTGATTTATGCTTGCTGCTTTGATCATATATTTTTAATTTGTTTTCTTATAATTTTTTTTATTTTTTGTTTTTACTTTTTTATTTTAAGAAGAAAAACACAGAGTGGTTGTTATATAACTTTTTTTTACTACAATTTGTTACGAAATTCTTGGTTAAAAACATATACTTTTCATATTAAAAAAGTAAAACAGTAAATCAATAGGGGTGTTGCTTAGCACAAAGGGATTAGTAGGGATTAGTTTTACTGCTTTTCTGCTTTACATCATATATTTATTATTTATTATTTTATTATTTTTATTTATTATTTTTTTATTATTAATCTTATTATTATTTTTTATATATTTTTATTATTATTATATATTATTTTTTATTTTTATTATTATTATTTTTATTATTATTTTTATTATTTTATTTTATTGTTTTTATTATTTTTTATATTATTATTTTATTATTATCTTATTATTATTATTATTATTATTTTATTATTTTTTATTATTATTATTTATTATTCTTATTATTAATTATTATTCTTATTATTTATTATTTTTTTATTATTATTATATAACTTAGTGTCATTTACTCATATATTATTATTATTTACACACCTTTACACCACGTAAACAACACACATTTACACACACGCGTCACAACACGCACACCAACACACCACACACTGCACTTAAAACTTCATATTTATTAACATTGGTTTCTTCTTATATTTTCATATTTTTGTTTTAATAATTTTTTTTATTTATAAAATTTTTAAATTGTAATGTAAGAAGAAACACACAGGTAGTTATAATATCATTTATTTTACTCAAATTGTACGAATTTTATTAAAACATATACTTTAAGACTAAAGCAGTAAAGTACAATGAATTGCGGCATTTCTTGCTAAAATGTGTTTTTATGCTTTGTTTTGTCTGCTTTGCTGCTTTGGTTTATTACTACCTTACAGATACTTGATAGATATGAAGCTATTTATTAAAAACATTGTTTTTTAATTAATCATTTACATTTAAAGCGATTCTCCCGCTCGTTAACTAAATTATCTGAGTTTTTAACTAACGGGATTTGTTTTATTATTATTATTATTATTATTATTATTATTATTATATTATTATTATTGATTGTTATTATTTATTATTATATTATAATCCTCAGTATTTTTCTTCATGATATTATCATCTATTATGTACTGACATTCAATCGAATACCACACACACACAGCGCGCGCGCACACACACACAGACACAGTAATACACACTTATTATTATTATTATTATACCTAAAGTTCATTTTACTTCATAATACAAATATCATCTATGTAATTGCATCCACAGAAAAAAACCCAACACGCACCACACCCCACAACCGCACCAAACCCCACCCACACCCTGTTCATTTAAAATTCGTGTTTACATCAAATAAGTCTTTTTGTATTACATAACATAAAAATAAGATCTATATTAATCATTCAATAATGACTAAAATTACTTCAAAATTTCTTAAAACTTCTATAATAATATTATCTTTGATCAAGAATTTATTATTTATTATTAACTGTTATATTTTTGTTTTAAAATTTTATATATATATAAATAAATATTTTTACTAAAATTTTATGAAATTTATTAAAACATTTTTCACGTACCTTAAGGCAATAAATCAGTAAATCAGTAAGGCAAGACCCTAGCAGCCCTCTACCAAGCTATGCCACGTTTTTTTCTATTGACTTACTGCTTTAACACTCTTTAGCCATGTAATAAAGTATGAAAAAAAGCAATAAGTTTATTCTCTCTTAAAATAAAATGTTTTATTTAAATAATATTATTAACTTAAATTTAATATTTTCTTCATTGTTTAATAAATATATTTCAAAGTTATTTATATCATTTGCATTTTCTTTATTATTGTTTTTATATCATTATTATTATTATTATTATTAATTATATTATTATTATTATTATTTTATCCATTCATTGAAATCCACAGAGAAAACAACAACAAAGCGCATCTTGCAGATACGATACTGACCTCTTTCGTTTAAATTGTGTTGAAATACGCTACTTTAGGGCTAAATTAGGCCTAATTTTGGTAATCCTTTTGTACCCGGCTGATTTAAGCTAATACCAGGTCAAAAAGGTAATTCCAGTATAGAAGATAATTGATTTTTCATGTTATTTATTATTATTTTTATAATATATTTAACTGAAACATGCTGGATTCAGTAATGATGCTTAAGCGGTAAGGAGGAAATGATTTATATTATATGATGAGTGGACGGAGTCAGGTTCTTATCTCTATACTGACGCGCATGTGATGGTCGAGAATTATTTTAATAGATTTTTTTGGTTTAAGGTATTCAAAGTAGATTTTGCAAGATCCTGAGCAATACGTCCGACTGGTACAAAATTAACCTAGTTCTTTAAACTTATATTTTAGCAGGTGTGTTTTATATATTTTAGACCCAAACTCATTTTTAAAATCATAGTCGTTTAGCTGTTAGCCGTGCACAAGTTCTCTGATTTGTATTAAAGTGTTTTTATCTTTACTAAGTGTATATCATATTATAATAAATACTTACATTGAGAATATTATTGATTTACTAGAATAGTATAATAATTTTTCACTAGCATTTTATAGTAGAATCAGTGAAGTCAACGCAAGAGCGCCGCAGGCGCCGGTGCCGAAGCCACCGATGAACCCGCGGCGTAAAATATTTTACTAGGGTCGGAAAATATGGCGCGAAGTATTTCAAAAGTGTGTAGGAGCATACTCTAGAGGATGATATCTTTTGTAACGTCAATTCAGTATGTATAATTTAGTGTGTCAGCTGTAGTCAAGGTATAACACTCTACACAGAATCTAACTAATCATAGGTTAAGCGGCTAGTTTCTTCAATCCTGGTATATTGTGTTTATTAACAGTGAGATATTGTAATGGTTACGAATGCATACACATTGATATAGAAGGGTTTGACATACTAACTTGAAATATTAATTTGAAAGTATCCATACCTTAACGGTAAGGTGCATTTCATTTCACAAAGGTTTTCTGGGCTTTGCGGAACACCTTACTAGAACCGCTCGTAATTATAGAAATTAATTTGTTTGTTTAATTTAATTATTGCTTTATTTTTCCATCCATCCTAGAGTAAGTTAAAATGGGCTTTTCGCTTTGAAAATGGATTAGAATAATTTTTTTTTATAGATAAAAATAAAAGGTGTTTCAATTTTAACCATGCTTAAAAATTTGCAATATCTATACCTAATATACCTTTATTTCTTTGCATATTTTAGATTATCCTGATCACATCGCATTACTACGACTACATCGACTAGCAGCATTTTCACATCGAAATCTGAAAAGAAATTGAGCGAGTTGTTGGCAGGTTTTTCTGAGATAAAGGTAATGTGGGTCTTACGGACCCACTTACTCGTTACCCGTCGTCAATCATAGAAAATTAATTAGTTTGTTATTTATTATTAATTTTATTTTTCATCCATCTAGAGTAAAGTTAAATGGTTTTCACTTTGAAAATGAATATTGGGATAATTTTTTTTTATAGAAAAAAAAAAGGTGTTTCAATTTACATGCTCTAAAAAATCTATGATATCCTATATAATATATCTATTTCTTTTGCATATTTTAGATTAATCCTGTCACAAAATACATTTTAGCCTACAATACGATAGGCCTAGAATCCATCGAAATCTTTGAAAAAAGAATTGGAGCAGTGTTTGCCGTTTTTCTGACGCTAAAGGTAATGTGGGTTTTTACGGACCCACATTAGGTAAAATCGGGGGTTTGTAGAAAAAATAAATAAGATAAAACGCAATTACCATATCTACAATCCCTGCGTGGGCTTAAAAAAGGAGATATATAGGAAAGGCGGATTCCCAGAACAGATGTGGCTGGAAAGAAGGGGGCACAAAAAGAGAGCCTTGAGTTCAAAGTAAGTCACACAGATCAAGCGAGAGCAAAGCCCTCTAGTATACAAGGTCTACTGTACTACTTGAGGTGGGCTTTAAGAGAGGAGTATAAGGAAAAAATGCAGGGATTCACAGAAAGATGTGGCTGGAAAAAGAAGATGTACTAAGAGAGAGCTTGATCACAGTACTCACACAGATTCAGCGACGCAAAGCTCTTAGTATACGAGGTGACGCAGTGGTTAAGGATGCGAGAGGAGGTCAACTCTCTCGAGCAGCTGTCGTTGTAATACCTATAGTAAAGAAGAGATAGAGTGCCAATGTTGCGTCGAAGAGAAAGAGGGTCAAAAGAGGTGTTTGAAAGTAACGGCACAGTTTAATTTGTATATTCAGAATATAGATACCTATCAAAAGAAGGTTAGAACGAGCCACCAATAATGAGAACAGTAAAAGCTCTACAAGGGGGGATAAGACTTAATATACTTCTTCTACTTCTATGTAATCTGAAATTTTCATCTTCTACGTCCATCTTTCAAGGTTTTATGAAGGCAATTAATACCGTAAATCGGGGGTTCTAACGGATGCTAACTTTTCACGAATACGGTTACCTAATAGCAGGACCTGCGGCTGTCAGATTTGAAGACCTCAATTAGAACTCTAAATTTTATTCGGACGAAGAAAAATGTTGCGATTAACAGACCTTCTTGTTCTAACCATAATACATCATCAGAATGGTCCAACCCTCGAGCTCAAAATTGGTCTCACGAATTAGAAACCATCAACTTGACGCATCAAGCATAAAACTCCTCAACGATTTTTACGAGAATTAAGTCATCGTCGGCATTTCACCTTAGATTCTCAGTTCACGCCTATCCTGACCTCAAAAAGTGCTTTCCCGCCTCGTACCCCATCAAATTTGACCGCCCTCAAGCGTCCAAATCTCAAACGACCTCAGAATTCAACGTCCTGTCCGGCGCAATGACTTGGTGTGCTCGGTCATCATCAGCAACCACCTCCGCACACCGTTTCTGAACATCACCATAAAAACGTTTGGCATGAAGAGAAGGAGGGTTCAACCGGAGTTTGGAAGAAAAGACGTTTATTAGTCCTTAGCTTTAGACTCACTATCAAAAGAAGGATGGAACGGAACCACCCCAAATATGAGAACCGTACTACATACAAGGGCGGATAAGTCATTATGTAACTGGACTAACTGAGCAGAAGAAAAATCCATAGAAAATTCCCAGCTTCGCTTATATATAATTATAATATATATATTTATATAATATTATATATATATAATTATTATATATATATATATTACCTTATATATATATTATATATATATATATATATATATATATATATATTTTATATATATTATATATATATATATAAACACAAAGTGTTTTTTTTTACTGTCTACTTTTTTGTTTTTCTTCAATGTATGCTGATGTAGCAACTAACAAAATATAAAGATCCAGAAAAGGCAATCTGCGTTCGTACAGACCCATTTAATATCTTATAATTATTATATATATATAATTATATATTTATATATCTACTTATATAAATATATACTCTTATATATATATATATTATATATATTATATATATAATATATATATATGCAACTGCAATATGCACAATACTATGTGCACCTAAAAAAAGTACACATAGAATAACAGTAAAATAAAAGGTCACGTAAAAGGTAACATGGGTCCGCACGGACCCAGCAGTGGGCGTAACTAAATATCTACTGGAGACAGAGCGACACCCATCCGTCCTCTGCAAGAGCTCACGGCCCACTAATGATATATTGAGCAATATCAAACTTCAACGCAGGAGTATCGACTTTACAGATCGATTATTGAAAAAGCGATTTTTGCTGGGTCCGAAAAGACCCATAGATACCTATTAAGGGTTAAATACATTACAAAATACAGACCGCAAATATCCGTATAAACGTGTATGTATGTGTACACGCATTGTATATTTAACTAATATAGTAATTATGTAATAATATTTTTAGAATAATCAACTTTTTCATAACTTATACATAGAGAAGATTATATATAATATAAAAAATGTTTGGTAAAATAAGAGTTGTATTAGTAAACCATGTACTTAAAGCATTAACCCAGTAAAACCGAGGCATATATCATAGTGAATGAGATAGCTCTATCAGGGCTATTTGCTCTATTTTCATATTGAGTTACAGCTTTAGTATCGATAAATTCGTATTTTATAAACCGTAATCCTGTATCGTAAAGACATACCTTGAAAAGGGAGGGTATGGGACAACTTCTATACATTAACTCTACATCGTATGTAGGTGTAGCTTTAAGGCATATAAACTTGTTTTACATTCCTTAAAGTAATAGGATCTTAAAGGCATACCACAAAGAGTAACATGGCCTACGTCACAGCCTTTGTTCTATTTTCCTTAAGGAATTATAACTTTAGGCTATATAAAACAAACTGTTCTACAAAAACAGGATGATCTTTCGAAAACCAAAGTGTTTTTCAAGAAACTTTCCCAGTGAAATGGTATTTGCGATAAATAAATTAAAAATGTTCAAGTAAGAAATAAAATAGACGGACTCATAATATAGAAACGGTATATTTGAATACAAATGTGTATGAAAGTTTTACAACGACATATCTAAAGAAATATTTTCGGCAGACCGCGTAGTAATATTTCGCCGCGGTTCATGCGTCGGTTCGCACGGGGCGCGCGTTGCGGGGCTTTTGCGTTGGCTTACGTGATCTACTATAGAATCTAGTGAAATATTATTATCTATTCTAGTGAAATTAATAATTATTCTCAATGTTAGTTATTTCTTATATATGATAATAACACTTAGTAAATAAGAACCTTTTTACAAATCAGAGAAATTGGGCACGCTTAACAGCTAAAACGACTATGATTTTTAAAATAGGTTTGGGTTCTATAAAGATAATAAAAACATCACCTGTCAATAATTAAATAACTAAGTTAAATTTCATCAATACAGGAAGGATGGACATGAAAAACATGTATTTTACATACCTTAAAACAAAAAAGCGATAAAATCAATTACTCGACCAATCAACATGGCGGTCATATAGGAGATAGGTATACTCCTTCACTCACAACAAGAAAGGAAATCATTTCCTTCTTACCTGCTTAAAGGATATTACAGAAAAATTTCAGTTTGAAATATATTATAAAATAATAATAATAAATGATGCTCGATTCTTCTATACTGAAATTACTTTTTGACCTGGTATAAGTGGCTTAAATCAGCCCGGGGTACAAAAGGATTTTCCAAAATTTTAGGCCTTTAAGGCCTAAAGTAGCATTTTCACAATTGTACATGAAAGAGGTAGTTTCGTATCTGCAAGGATGTGCGCGTTGTTGTGATTCTCGTGTTGGATTGTTTAATGTACATAGATAAATAATGATAAAATGGATATGAAATGATAAGATAATGATAATAAAATAATATAATAATAATAATAATAATAATATTAATACTATAATAATATAAAATAATAATAATAATAATAATAATAATATAATAATAATATATAATATATAATAATAATAATAAATATAATAATAATAAATTAAAATAATAATAATAATAATATAATAATTAATAATATTATAAAAAAAAATCAAATTATTTAAAAAACTTTAAATATTTTTTAGTATAAAATGAATGAATAATATAAATGTGTTAGTAAATATTTGTATTTTAATAAATACGATTTATGTTTAAGAGAGAAGACTTTTTTGTATTTTCATAATTATTACATGGAAAGATGATGTCAAGCAGTAAGTCAATAGAACAAATCGTGGTATAGCTTGGTGTAGAGGGCTGCTAGGGGTTTGCCTTACTGATTTATTGATTTATTGTAAAGTAGTAAAATATATGTTTTTAATAAAATTTCATAAAATTTTTAGTAAAAATTATTTTAATGCTTGATAGTTATAAAATTTATAACAAAAAGTATTAACAGCTAATATAATAATAAATTCTTTTGTTCAAAGATAATGATTGAATAATTATTTAAAGAACTTTGAAATATTCTTAGTTACAATGAATGAGTAATGATTATAAATGTATGTTTAATTTGTTATGTTAATAACAAAGACTTATTTGATGTTTTAAACAGTGGAATATTTAATGAACAGGGTGTGTGTGTGTTTGGTGTGGTGTGTGTGGGTGTGTGTGTGTGTGTTGTGTTGTGGTGTTTTCGTGTTGGAATGTCAATGTACAAAGATGATAATAATAGTCATGAAGTAAAATGACTGGAAGGTATAAAATAATCAATAATAATCAATGTGTGTTGTGCGCGCGTGTGTGTGTGCGTGTGTGTGTGTGTGTGTGTGTGTGGGTGTGTGTGTGTGTGTTTTCGTGTTGGATGTCAATGTACATAGATGATTAATAATGTCATGAAGTAATGGATGGAGGTTATAATAATAATATACTTAATAATAATAATAATAATATAATAATAATAATAATAATAATACTATAATAATAATAATATATATATAATAATTAATAATAAATATAATAATAATAAAATAAACAAATCTGGGTTATTAAAAAACTTTCAAATAATTTAAGTTAACAGTGGGTGAATAATATAATGTAACTGATTTTTACTAATATTTAAGATGTTTTTTAATAAATATTATTATTTATTAAAATATGATGTAAAGCGGTAAGTGAAAACAAAGGCATACTAATCCCTTTGTTGCTAGCAAATGCACTGATTTACTGTTTTTACTGCTTTAAGGTCTGTAAAGTATATGTTTTTCATAATGTTTTCCCAAGAGTTTGGTAAATAAATGATTATATAACAGGCACTCTGGGTTTTTTTTCTTCTTTCTTTAAATTTTTCAGAAATTCATAATAAAAAGTATTAAAACAAAAATAAAAATATAAGAAAACATAAATGTTAATAATTATGGAGTTTAAGATGCTGTGTGTGCGTGTGTGTGTGTGTACATGTGTGTGCGTGTGTGTGTGCGTGTGTGTGTACGGGTGTGTATAAGTGTGTGTGTTTACGTGTGTGTGTAAGTGTGTGTGTTAAATAATAATAATAGGTATGATGTAAATGACACTAAGTATAATAATAATAATAAAAATAATATATAATAATAATAATAATAATATATATAATAATAATATATAATAAAAATAATATAATATAATAATAATAATAAAAATAATAATAAAAATAATAATAATAATAAAAATAAAAATAATAAAATAATAATAATAAAATAATAAAAATAATAATAAAAATAATAATAATAAAATAATAAAAATAATAATATAATAATAATAATAAAAATAATAATAATAATAAAATAATAATAAAAAAAATAATAATAAAAATAATAATAATAAAGCTATGATTAGAGTAAGAGTAAGCAGTAAGAGTGAACTAATTCTATATCCCTTTGTTGCTAAGCAACAGCGCTATTGATTTACTGTTTTACTGTTTTAAGGCATGTAAAGTATATGTTTTTAACAAAATTTC
>JABUQX010093638.1:15000-22500 GCA_015478945.1 Trachelipus rathkii | reverse complement strand
TGATGAAGTTGGCAAAATTAAAGTGAATAGGTGATAAAGATAAAAGGTCATTAATATAAAAATTGAGCTGGGAATAGGACCAAACCAAAGAACAGCCCCTATCGATAGATTCAAAGAACCGTGGCAGTCTACAACAGCTGCTGTAGAGAGATCGGAAAGAAATTAGAAAGAGTTAAAGGATGTAAAGAGAGAGAATGGATGGATGGATACCGAAGGTAGGAAGTTTAAAAATCAAAACATTGCTCCAAACTTTATCGAAATTTTTTGATATGTATAACCCTACAGGAAAAATTCATCTAAATGAAGAAGAACAGAGAATCAAAGTTAGGAAGAAGGGAAAGAAGATTGTCAGTCGAGACATATTTATGGAGGCTATCTTTTCTCTCTACATATAAATATTGGATACGGATAGGGGGCTGCGCCAGCTGTTTGAAGTTTTTCCTGGATAGAAAAATGGAAAGTGTATTTTCACCAGTTGACAGTTGCACCTTGGTAACTAAAGAAAAGTCATTGACTATTGTGAACAATGAAATCACCAACAATGATGATTTAAGAGAAAACAACAAAACGAAAACGAGTTATATTTTGGAGTTTAGATATAATCAAAGAATTATTTGATAGTCAGTAGAATTAAGAGATAAATAAACATAACATTAATTTGTTCCTTGTCTGTCAAAACAGAATAATTCATAAGGGGAAAATTTGTAAAACCAAATTAGGAACACTATAACAGACACTGTCCTTGCAGATATATTCACAACATCAGCCTTTGGATGAAAATCAAGAATAGAGACAATAAATGGGAACAGAGTAGAAACGTTAAAATACCTGAATTTTGGTTAAAAATAGGAGAGGTCTAAAGAGGTGATTCTAATCAAATTGGAAATTAGAATAAGGACTAAGAATTATACTAAAATTCTTGAAAATAAGAGAACCATGCACAATAATAAATCAGCAATTTTGCTGCGGCATCAACACCACCACCGGAGCCCGCCAACTCCCAAGCAATGATGGGGAAAGTGGATGATTTCTCCATCCATTCTCTCAACTCATATTCTTGCCGACACAAGTTATCAACTTCCAACGCCCTTTGAATCTGCAAACGAGACATTTACCATATCAAACTATTATACATTCCTCAATTCCTACATAAAGCACATATTAACTAAAATTTAGATATGTTTAGTACAAGACCGTTCCCCAAACTAGTTATTTTAACTTCTACTTTCCTGAAATTGAAAGAAAAGGAAGATCATATACCAAAAAATATTGAACCAGATTTAAAGTAAGTTATATTCTTCCATCTTCTAGTGATGTCTAAAAAAATTAAATTTTCCAATATAAGACTGACTATTAGGCATAAATATATATATATATATATATATATATATATATATATATATATATATATATATATATATATATATATATATATATTTATATATATATATATATATATATATATATATATCTATATAAATAGACATATATATATATATATATATATATATATATATATATATATATATATATATATATATATATATATATATTGAATTGGCCTACGATAGAGGTTAATGAGACGGACAGTTCCAGAATTTCCTAAAAGATTAAATGAAGTGACAAAATTCCTATAAAAATAGGCAAAATGGCTATATATATATATATATATATATATATATATATATATATATGTACTACTCTTACATATATATATATATATATATATATATATATATATATATATATATATATATATATATATATATATATATATATATATATATATATATATATATATATATATATATATATATATATATATATATATATATATATATATATATATATATATATATATATATATATATATATATATATATATATATATATATATATATATATATATGTCTTGAGTGCGCTAGGGTTTTTGCATGAGGGTATGTTGTTAACTGTGTTAATGTATAGTAGTGAAACTATGGTCTGATATAAGAGGAATAGATCTAAAGTGCAATGTGTCCAGATGGACAATCTTAGAGGGGGTGTTAGGTGAGAGAAGAAATGATATAATAAGGAATGAACGCATTATGGGGTTGTGTGGTGTAAAGAAGGGCGTAAATGAGAGAATAAACGAGAGTACATTGAGATAGTTTTGATCATATGGAAAGGATGGATGATAGTTGGTTGGTTAACCGGATGTATAGTGGCGATTGTGTTGGAAATTACATGGCTGTGAGACCGAAGAAAAAGTGAATTGAGTCAGTAAAGGAATGCCTGAAGGAGAGGAATGTGAGTTTGGCAGAGGCGAGAAGAAAGGTGCATAATAGAGAGTGAATGGCGGGGTTTTGTGAGGGGGTATGGTGTGGGCCTGGTCCATCCAGGGGATAAACTCCACATTGACGAGATACCACAGTGAAGGTCCGTCACAGTCTCGTGAAACATTAGGGTGTATTTTTCTGATTGCGACGAGTTCTCACTTAAGGTGGTTCTACTATTTTTCTGTTTCCGGTTTATACGACGAACCTCATTCCCAATCTGGGTAAAGGATGTGGATGATATATATATATATATATATATATATATATATATATATATATATATATATATATATATATATATATATATATATATATATATATATATATATGGTGTGTGTGTGCGCGTGCGAAATTTTCTCTTCTCGCTTCATTATTTGAATGTATTATATTGTTTGTTTCTCTTTTAATCGTTCTGAGACACCTTTAAGGATTCTCCTTTTTCTTTAACCAGTTCTCTGACCTCTGATTTAACTGCTGTGTACATTCTTTAATAAACTGTACTGGACGGGCAAAATCTGCAGCATTGCTTCTTCTATTCGACAAACATACCTCTATTTCGTAATATATCATCATCATCCACCTTCCTTCCCCAAGACTGAGGGTAAGGTGCGTGACATTAACCGGAAAAAGAAAAGTAGTAGAAGAATATGACAAAAGTCGAAAAGAAAGTCCAGTTTACCGCCTCTTTTATACCTATTAGTGAGAACTCATCGCAGTCAGAAAATCCACCCAAGAGCTTCACAGGACAACGAAGGACCCTCACTATGGCATCTCGTCAAAGTGGGGTTCATCCCTTGGCCCAGGTGGGCCACAACCATATACCCTCACAAAACCCCACCATTCACTCCTATTATGAATCTTTCTTCTCGCGTCTGCCCAACTCACATTTCTCTCCTCCAGGTATTCCTTTACTGACTCGATTTACTTTTCCTTCGGTTTCCCTGACGGTCGATTCCCAACACACTCACCACTATACATCCGCTTAACCAACCGACTATCATCCATCCTTTCCACATGACCAAACCATCTCAGAGAACTTTCATTTATTCTCTCATATATATCCCTTTTTCACACCATACAACTCTCTAATACGTCCATTCCTCATTTTATCAATTTTTTTCACACCTAACACGCCCCTAAGATTATCCATCTGAACATATTGTACTTTAGATCTATACCTCTTATTCCAGACCATAGTCTCACTACTATACATTAACAGAGGTAACAACATACCCTCATGCAAAACCCTAGCGCACTCAAGGCTTAGTCCCTTTACATCTACCAACGATTTAATTGCACCAGCCACATTCCTGTCATTCATAACTTTCCTACTACACTCTGCATCATCCCTTCCCATTTCATCCAACATATATCCTAAATATTTAAACTCAGACACTTGTTCCAGCTGCTCACCATTTAACATAACTTCACACCGAGGACTTTCCTCACTCACAACCATAACCTAACTCTTATCTACGTTTACTTTTAAACCCCTCCTTTTACACACCTGCCAAATTTCTCTACCAATATTCTCAAACTCTCTTCAGATTCACCTCACAAAACCAAATCATCTGCAAGTAATAGGTAGGACACCCACCACTCTCTTCCATTCTCCATCATTCTAACACCATCTCCTGACACCCCCACCTCTAATTCTTTCATAGCCCCATCCATTTACAAATTGAATAACCAAGGAGACAAAACACATCTCTGCCTCACTCCGCTATTAATATTAATCCATTCACTTTCGACACCATATTCACTATCATCATACATACTTTTGATTCCATTCAGAAGTCTACCACCAACACCATGTATCACTAACACCTGCCATAGAGCTTCCCAATTAATCCTATCATACGCCTGTTGCAATTTCATAAAACCTAAATATCATTTCTCCTTATTCTCCTACATTTTCTCAATCATTTGTTTCAATGTAAAGATTTGATCCACACATCCTCTACCACTTCTAAACGCACCTTGTTCTTCACCAATCAGTCCTTCAGTCACTCGACGCACTCTTTCGACCAAAATACCAGCATATATCTTCCCTACAACACTCAATAAGCTAATTCCCTATAATTCCACCAGTTGCCTTCTCCCTTACCTTTATATATAAGGGTACTATTACTGCTCACCTCCAATCCCTCAGAACTATACCCTCCATAAACGCTTTGTTACACAACTTCCAAATCCAATCAATCACCATCTCTCCTCCGTTCTTGATCATTTCACCAATAATTTCATCCATACCTACAGATTTAACATTCTTCAACTTTCTTACTCTACCCATTAAATCCTCCTTACTAATGACCTCATCTCCAAAATACCTATTCCTTATTCACCAGCAAACCAACACACATTCAATATCACCTCTTCATTACTGCCATTGTTATGCAGATTTTCGAAGTGTTCCCTCCACACTCCCCTCACACCCATTTCATCAGTTACGAAAGCACCATCCCTATTCATTATTCTAAGCAGATTCCCCTTACTCTCATTCTTAACCTTTCGCGCTTCCTTCCAGAAGAGCTCCCTATTCCTTTGTAAGTTTCCATTCATCCTCCTTTCAAACTGTTCATTTACCTCTTTTTTCCTCCTATGTATGCACCTTTAGTATCTTTTTTCCTCCTTATAAGTTGCAAACATCTTTCTTTTGAAACCTCATCATTGGCTTTTAGTACATTCAACCAGGCTTCTTTTTTACTTTTAACAGCTTGCATCTTCCTTCATTCCAGCACTCATTGTTAACATTCTTACTTCCTACTTTAGCACATCCACATACTTCCTCTGCACTGCTAACAACTGCTTCCTTCATTTGCTCTCAGATTTGTTCAGTTTCAACTTGTTCACATTCGACTGATTTACTGCAAGCGCTCTTAAATATTTATCCTTATTACCTTGTTCACTTAACTTCTCACTCTTAATTCTACCAACTTCATTCCTTATCACCTTCCTCTCCATTCAAGACCACACTAACTTAATTTTACATAAAACAACATAATGATCCGATAATCCCATTCCTAACCCCCTCACTGATTTAACATCCAACACATACTTCAACAGCTCTTTCTTCACCAACACAAAATTAATCATACTTTTCACTTCGATACCATCTTTATCTACACCAACTCTAGTATACTTATGGATACTCTTGTGTTTAAAAAAAGTATTACTTACACACATACCTCTTTCCTCACAGAAATCATTCACCTTCCTACTATTCTCCTTTTCTCCCGACACCCCAAAACCACCTGTTTTACCATCCCTTTTTTGATCACCTATCCAACCATTTGGGTCACCCAACACAATCAATCTGAAGCTCCTACTCACCCCATCCAAAACATCATTCAGGTTATCCCAGAAAATAGCACTCTTTTCAACATTACCCTCAGATGGATCATATGTCACAACCACACATAGATTGACCTTTTCAAACTTAAATTTAACCATTAGAATTCTAGTACTCACACACACAAAGTCTACCATAGCTTTGTACCACAAGTCACTCATCAGAATTGCAAACTCCTTCTCTCCCCCCTCTCATTCCTTTTCACACCAGCACACACATATATTTCACACCACATCACTCATTTTCACCGTTTCCTTTTATCTTTGCTTCAGTCACAGCGAGCAAATCAAATTTGCCCTTTCTAAATACATCCATCACCTCTCTCCTCTTCTCCTCTACATTTATTCTTCTGACATTCCACGTACTCATACGATTCATATATTTTCGCCGAAAGATAGAAGGCCATTTAAGGCGATTACGACCTTCTCCGAGGCATGCATTAGCATTCCCGGCAAAAGATAAGTGGTAGTGGGCAGTCAACCCAACTACCATAGTCCCTTTGTCACCATCTACGACACGCAGGACATAAAATGTAGGCAATTCTTTCTCCCCCACACATAGGAATATAAGGGATAGGTATGTCTGTAAGATGCTGTCTAGAAGAGGGGTGTGGAGGATATAAGTGTGTGTATATGATATGTGGATATAAGGTGGTGTCTGTAAGATGTTGTCTGGAGGATGAGTGTGTATATGAACGTAAAGAGAAAGGCGCAACATATATATATATATATATATATATATATATAAATATAGATATATATATATATATATATATATATATATATATATATATTCACCTTTCCCACCTTACTCCTGTAGACGTATGCGCCTGTCAGCTGTCTAGCACGAAGTTTTTCCACCCCCTTCGATCATCTTACACTCTTTCCCCCTCCACCTTCTCCATTGTCATCACCCCTCCCCTAGACCGCCCTCTCAACACCATCCCCCTCCACCTCAACCTCCCCACTCCTCTCCTTCCCTCCGACTGCCACTTATAATACCTTTTCGCGCACCTATTTGCTTCCATCCTCCTCACATGTCTGGACCATCTCAACTACCCTCTTTCCACCAGTTCCAATATACTCTCCACTGCCAACTCAGCTCTCACGTCATCATTCCTTCTGTCCACTCTTGCTACCCCCAATATCAATTTTAATACTTTCATTTCACATGCCTGCACTTTAGTTTTAGCTTTTGTATTAAGTATCCAAGCCTCGTGTTCATATGTTAACATGGGCCTCATAATGTTGGTATACTGTATATTATTTTCTTGACTTTCCTTGGTATATTACGATCTTTGAGCAAAGGATACAACGACGCAAATGTCCCATTACACTTTCCAATTCTATAGCTCAGCTCCTGGAACATATCATTTCTTACTCCACTATACACTCCTAAATATTCAAAATGTTCCGCCTGTTTCAATACTTCCCCTCCAATTCTATATTCAACTCCTCCTGCTCACTACTTACCATCATAACCTCCGTCTTCCCCTTATTGATTTTCATTCCCTTCTCCATCAGCACCTCGTCTCATTCCACTATGAACCTCTGCGAAGCCTCCCTTGACTCCGAGATCAACGCCAGATCATCCGCTTATCCAAAGATCTCTCCTTCCACCTTTTCCTGTACCACCTTGTTACAATAGTCCATAAACGTTATGAAGAAAATTGGGGAAAGTACAAATTCCTGTTTATACCTGTTGTTATTCCAAACCAGCTACTATCATCCATCAGTGTTTTCACCTTACAACAGCTGTCCATAAACGTGTTTTTTATTGCTCTTATTAGCTTAGTAAGCACCAAATACTCCCTCTTCTCCGATATATATA
>JABUQX010093638.1:10000-12500 GCA_015478945.1 Trachelipus rathkii | reverse complement strand
ATTATAAGAGCAAATATTTCTTCCCTTCGTGATCTTAACTTTAACACTTTCTGAAAGTATCTTCTCTTCAATCCTCCTCCTACTCTATTCTTCTCTCATATTTTTTCAATCCTCTCCTCCTCTCCTATCCTATAACTACCACTTTTCTCATATATTTTTTTTTATTCCTTTCTTTTCCATTTTCTACTTTCTTAAATGAAGTTATTGTTACTTTTCTTTTTTTCTTTTTTATTTTTTATCTTCATCATTTACTTAAGAGTAAAGTATTGTCGAAAAATACTTTGTAAACCCTGCTAAATGATTATATGTTAATTTATATTAAATTAATGAAAAAAAGATGTGTTTATAAATAAAGGTTTGGTAAATAAAAAGACGTCTTTATTGTCAAAATAATCAAAATCCTCTCCCCGATTTTTTCCCCTTTAAAACAATTCCTAAACTTTTTCATTGATCTAGAGTTTACAGTTTATAAATTTTTATTTAAGCTTAGAAAAGTTTTAATAAAAGAAAGAGTAAGAACTTGCATAATGCTTCAATTAAACATTTTACAATAAAACTGAGGGAAATTTTAATTTATTACCAAACACTAAATATTTAGAGTTATAACCTTGAAATTTATTCAATTCAGTTGAATATAGTAGTATCAGTGGCGTAACTTACGGGACCGCAAGGCCTGCAATGCGGGAGGGCCCGGTGATGTGGGCCGTCCCATGGTTCAGGTTTTATTCAAATTGGTTCTGCAATCTACAAAACTCGATGAAAGAGCAAAGACAAATGGATTGAAAAAAAACATGAAAAATTTTACATTTTTTTCCAGGTCGTTTTTCATACATTAATACTAGAATCTCTTAATTTGGATCAAAATTTCTCCAGAACCAGTAACGCTGATCTAATCAAAAGGCGAAACTATCCTGTACTGATAACCCTTTCAGAATTAATAAGCGCTTTCACATTTAAGAAAGAATTTCTGAAGATACTATGGGCAACTGTCTGCTGTTGCCCAACAATGGTGTCTTGATTCCATTTTTCCAGATCATAGAGCTCGCAGAACTAAACGTCATTTTGATGAACTAGTCCAGGATGAGCGTTTATTAGATCGTTGAGGTATTATCAAACTGCTGTATTTTACCGAACATTGTACACAATTATTGTAAATTAAAAAAAAGATTTGAAAGTATGGACCATTTGTGTAGTCTCTTTATAACGCTGACTCCAGAATTTCTTTCAACATTAACAAACGAAGAATTGCAGAAAAAGTTGAAATTTTGAAATACGAATATAGAGATCTCACTGAAAACTTTCCTTCTGAAATTCAAAGCTTTCGAGTAAGTGACTCTTATGAAAGACATTAGATCAAGAATATCAATCAAATTAGATCAAGAATATCAATCACAAGTAACCAGAGTTACACCGCGTTTTGCTGCTCTTGACCTTTGCCTGAACTGTGGCAACAGCCGAGCGAACATTTTCTAAGTTTTTAAAATGATAAAAATGGCTCACGTTCTACAATGCACAGGTAGAGATTAGGGAGATCAATTGGGTCACGCTACGCACTAAATTTAACCTCCCATATAAATGGACATAAAATTCGGAATTATCAGCCGATTTTGACCCTATAAACACCAAACTGTAGCTTCTTTTAGCCGCTAAAACGTTCTTTTCGGGTGTTTTCTGTGTCTGTAGCCATTCTTTCAGAATTTTCAATTTTTCAAAACCCATGTTTTTGACATTTTTCATATCAATTTCCAGAAATTTTTTCGAAATGACTTCAAACTTGAAATATGCATAGATGGGTCCATTACCTACAATAGTCACATTTGTTTTTCCGATTTTTTGAGTTTTGTGCTCAGCGTTGTCCAATTTCTAAACCCACTTTTTTTTGGATTTTAAAATGAAAAATTGCGATAAATTTTTCCTGTTCGTGCGAAGTGGATGAAGTTTTCAGTGCATATGTAGTCGAAAGAGATGCACATTTTTATATTTAGATGATTTCTTTGTATATGTATTAGTTTTGGATTTGTTCTTGGAACAAATTCTAAAAAAAAAAAAAAAAATTCTTTTGAGTATACAAAAAATTTATCTAAGTAAAAAAGATGCTTCTCGCCCGAATATAGAAGCCCTGAAAATTTAATATTTATAGGACAAGTGTAAAAAAAAAAATATATCAATATTTCACTTTTACAAACATTTGAATTTGGATAGGTGAAAAGATTGATATTATATTTTTCTACTCATCCGATAAACATCAAATTTTCAGGGCTTCTTTAGTCGAGCAAGATGGACCTTTTTTACTTAGATAATTATTTTGTATACTCAAAAAAAAATTTTTTTAAATTTCCAAAATATTTTTTTTTGAAAATATATTCCCAAAACAAATTCAAAACTAATGCATATACAAAGAAATTATCTAAGTAAAAAATGTGCATCTCTACCGATTACATATCCCTGAAAATTTCATCCACTTCGCACAAACAGGAAAAAATTATCGCAATTTTTCATT
>JABUQX010093638.1:0-2500 GCA_015478945.1 Trachelipus rathkii | reverse complement strand
GTAAAGTAATTTTATCTTTAAGGCCTTCAGACTATCTAAACAGTGGTCTCCAAACTTTTTTGATCGCGTACCCCTAAGAGGAAAATAATAATTAGTTGTACCCCTATAGGCCTATAATATAATATATAATAATATAATGTATAATATAATATATAATATAATATAATATATGACACAGCGACCGATAAGAGAACCTCGCACTCACGTAATACATGATCATGAACTCGCAAGTGATCGTGAGCCTACTTCTATGGAGTACCCCACAGGGTACGCGTACCCCACTTTGGAGACCACTGATCTAGAAAAGATGGGTCAAAAGATTATACGATACGAGTACTAACGTAAGCCAACCCTGTGTCCTCAGAAAGAAATGATTGTTTTCCAAAAGACAAAAATAATCTTTAGCTTCAGTTACTTTACCAAAATATGAAAAAAGGGCTACCATTTCTTTTCAGCACTAAAACAGGTACCTTTTTTTTTTTTTTTTTTTTTTTTTACCAAAATTAACATTAAAACAAGATATAAAATACATTAGATTGATTGTTTTATATAAAAAACAATACTTATCTTCATAGAATTAATTGGTTGCCTTTTATGACTACGCTTTTATTGTAAATGATCCAAAAATAATTGTTTATTGCGAACAAATAATTATCTAATAATTTGCTTGCAAATAAAAGTGTAATAATATAGTTATTTTCGAATACGAAAACATTCGCTGAATAATTATTAAAACTAACGATAAATAGATACAAGTGTCCAACATCGAAAGTATTACAACTATTAATATAGAAAAAACCAATTTAACAAATATATTAGTCTACAATTAAAAGCTTTATTAATCAACACAATTGTGAAAAAAAAACTCAGAAAAATTACACACTTACAGAAAAAACAATTACATATTTATATGAACTACACGCTAAAATATTATAATAATATGTAAAATCGTTTATACTAAACTAACGAAACACCTAAGCCCCTAAAAATATGAAGTCATAAAATAACAATCCTAGTAAATGAGGAGTAGCCAATACCAAGGACAAGACTAAGTCCCACCCTATACGTATTTATCCTCACTATAGATACCGACAAACCCCGTAAACTTACTGAATAGCTATCGTATAGTCTACCTAGTTCTTTATATTTATAATTTAAAACACTTAATTTACCAATTAAAAGAAGCCTTATATTACGCTAGATCCTACAAATTATATAGTTAAGTTTTTTCTTGTAAGGTTTAACATGGTACATATTGTTGACTAATAATGTAAAATAATACTATTAAGACCGAATTTCCCATAATAGGTAAATAGTAGTATAGTAGGCATAGGTATACAGTGCCAAAATTACGACGTGTATCAATCCAGCGATATGAGTCCCAGTATATTATATAATAGATATAATAATATATATATATATAATATATTATATATATTATATAATATTAAAATATATTAATATAATATAATATATATATAGAAATATAATATATATAGATATAATATAATATATATATTATAATAATATAATATATAATATAATAATATTAATAATAATATATATATTGAACCTTTCTAATGTCTTACGGGACTCCTAGTCAATTATGAATATTTTTTTTTTGTTTATTTTATAAATATTTCTAAAGTATATGATAACGACATAACAATCAAATTTAAGTAGAGAGAGAAGGTAATACCGAACATAGATCAAAAAGATATATAGACCTTTTCCTTTCAACGAAACTCCGTCAGTCTAAATATTTTTATTAATAATTTAACTAAAGAAACCCAAGGGTAAAAGACCTTCGAAAGAAAAAATGAGAGAGTCAAGGTCTACTCATCCTCCAACGAAAACTACGTTAAGAACTATATCCCCCCCTCCGGGAGGGTCTCCGGACTCCCGCCCCTTGGATATTATGGGTATTATGTGGCAAGGGATTTAACCTCCACACCCTCCCCTACGTCAGAGTTATGGAAAAACGTCCCACACACCCTCTGAGATCTACACTAGACGTCAGCTCGAAGCCCCCTAAATTTTTTATCATTTTGATAATAAAGCTTTATACGCACATATTCAAAATATTGATAATATTGGGATATTCAATGTAAAGAGTGCAGTAGCTATTTCGAATAAGATATTTCAATTGAAACAATATAATAACTAAAAATGTGATTTTTAAAAAATTATTATAAAATTCATACTTTATTGAATCATCCAAAATATATACGTACCAATTTCTGAGAATTTCTATATGTGTTATCATATATATTATATAGCAAAATATATAATAATATAAATAAATATAAGATATATATAATATAATATAAATAGATAAATATAGAACTTCCGTAAATACTTAAGAGCTGACGGTGAACCAGAGCTAAATATTGTATAATATATATATATATATTAGTAGTCCTATTTGTATATATAACTTTAATGTAGACGAGATATATGAAAATAAAATATAAACACGGTTAAGATATAGTGATAAATA
>JABUQX010093637.1:22500-33472 GCA_015478945.1 Trachelipus rathkii | reverse complement strand
CTATATATATATATTCATTATTATTCATATTATTTATTATTTATTATTAATATATTATATTATACCTTATAATCAACTATTAACAATATGTCAGTTTAAAGTTCTTTCAAGAACTATTCAATGTCTGTGTTCTATTCCGCAATAAATTCTAATAAAGTCTGATTTACTTTTTTCATTTTCCATCTATTTTTGATATAAAGAACTAGTAGGTTTGTAGCACTACTGACGTAGTCCTATTACACTGTCTTATGTACACTATAACCGCCACCCTTGATCTGTCACGACCTGTATTAAACTTAAGTATTCATATATATACTATATACGTATATCATATATATATATACCCATATTATATAATAAATATATATATATAATGTGTCTTGAACCTCCGACAACGCTGTATATAGAAGTCCTAGAAGCCAAATACGTTATGGTCAATGAATTATCACTAATAATGGTATTGTATAATAATTATCAGTAATAACATAAGAATAACAGACAATTGTGCGCTGGCTTCTTGGTTTCTCCTGGTTGCACCCTTTTTTGAAATTCTGTTGCGCTGTTGTTGCAGCTAATCAAAATTCTAATGAAAAATGGTCAGCCCCCTATTATATGATTCTTTATAGCCTATTTCTGCTAGTAAATTAGAAAACCATCCCCAAATCACATTTTTTTTACAGGTGCCTTATTGAAAACCAACTTCCGGTTGCAGTCTAGAAAAAGAGAAATTGTGGGGTGAGAATAAGAATTTTCTCTAGAATTTATAGCTTAGCATTGTCTCTAGTTGTAAAAAGACAATATAGACCGAGAACCGCTTAGTGTGGATGGGTCCATTTTTGAGCGAATGTTACTAATGATCCGGCTTTCTTCGGTACATAAATACACGAAACTCGTTTCAAAATCACTTGTCAAGGAATAAAGTGATTATGGCAACATGCTTGCCAATCCGGTTCGCCAAGATAGAAACTCAAATGGGGATGCGGGAAGTGAATTTAACAGAATTTTAGTGGTACATTCCGAATAATCTTATTATCTAACTTACCTCCATCCAGAATGCGACAATCTAGTCTTCCCTGGTTGATAATCCACTTAGATAATGTCGCTCCTTTCACTTTAGGTATATAGATATATATATAGATAAGCTAATATAATATTACTAATACAAACAGATAGTATATTTATATTATTAATATATAATATATATTTATTAGTTTTGCTAAATATATCATTTATAATATATTAAACAAGCTATTTGAAATAAGGATATATTATATAATATAATATAATATTATTAATTATATATATATAAAAGTAGTGCACAACCAACAGGAACTGCAGCATAAATAGAATAAAATTCCAATAGAATTCCCATCAAATAACTAGTCAGCTAATTGAAAAGAGTACTTCGGGATGATGGTTTGTGGGAGAGATGCGGATAGTGACAAGAATGCGGATGAGGTTCCGAGGATGCCCGGCAGATAGTTGAAAATTGATGGATATCGGACCATATGGTATGCGATGCCGATATCGACACGCATCTTAATAATATATAAGATATTAGATGAATATATAATATATAGATATTATATAGATATAGAATATGAGGAATACGGGTGATTAGTAACTATATAATAATATATAGATATTATTATATATATTAATATATATATATTTAATAGAGAGAGAAGAGAGAAGAGACAGAAGAAAGGAGGAGAGAAGAGAGAGAAGAGAGAGAGCAGAGAGAGAGAGAGAGAGATCGGCCAGATTTAGAACAGTTTTTAAAAGAGTCTGTAAAAAATAAACCAATTCAATTACAATTTTTGTGAAGTGACTACTAGTAAAATCTATATTAGCTACAGGATGAGTAACAAAATTATTCTTTGTTCTTTTGACAATATGAAAAGTTAAATAGAAATAAATGAGGAGCCAACAAATGCGCATTAGTTTTTCAACGACCGCTTATGAAACTGATTTAAAACCAAGAGATAGGCCTGCTATTATAGAAGAATGGGGTATTCGACGCAGTCGGAAAGTATGAAGACTTTCTTTGCACAGTACTAGGGCGACAGGTCTAGCAACCCTGCCTTTTACTTTTTTTGCTTGAACTCCTTCTTGACCAGCGTTGCAAGCTTATGCGCTCTGAGAGAACAAGTTTCAATGCCAAATGGAAGAAGATGCTAGTTTCACTGAAAGGGGGAAAACAACAACGTGGAAATGTATAACTAGGACTAGCACGGAAACCATTGTGCCGAGAAATTTTTCAGAGTTCTCAAGGATCAAGAAGGATAGCTGGTTAACTGACATGCGAAAGCCTCTCCCTGGAGATGAAAAATAATAATTAATAATACTTAAGATAGCATTAAAACTTCGCGAGAATACAATACAAGCAAGAAGAGTATGTATCCTAAACGTTCATATGGAGAGAAGCTCTAGGTTAAGCAATTACCAGGAAAATTGTAGAGATCAACAAGGACCTTAGACTTAAGCGAGGTAACAGAGTCGCCCCATAAGGAGTGGGACCTCGCGTAAAGTCTCTAGTAAAAAAAGCATACAAGCAGCGCTAAAAGGTAGGACCTTAGTAACTTCACTACTTAGGACTCCAAGTAAGATCGAACAGGACGGTTAGCATTGGTGGCAGATAGATTCTCTGACTGCCAACTTGACAAGTTTATGTTCGAAGAGGACTGAGAATAGGGATAGGACTATGAATGAAGAATTCCTGCGCTCCCCTAGTCATTGTCACCTCTATAATCTCATAGAAGTTGAAGTGCGATTTGGTATTGTCCAGCAGAATGGCCGAAAAAGTCGCGATAACATAGTTGAGAAGTTCCTCCAAACATTTGCACTTGAATGTACATTGATAGTTTATTACATTGAACAATGTTCTTCGAAAATGTAGAGTAGTAAGCAGAAATTCAATGTCATTGAAGGAAGGTGGCCAGCTGGTGTTTTGAGATATTCTTGAAACAACCTCTCAATGTAGCAAAGTAATTCTGAAATGGGAATCAAGAGGGAGAAAACTGCAGCACGACATTGTTCTGAGGAAGAAGACAACAAATTCCTTGGTGGTAAGAATAGTCGCTACAAAGAAATTTGGTTGTACTACCGGTTTTCGGGGGCAGTTTTCTGTGCTATATATGGTGAGGCATTCTAGAATAAATGAATGCCTAAGTGATATTTCAGTCAAACCAAGCGCGTGTTATTATGTGACGACTTGCATTGCGTCGTTGGAAGAGCAAACCCAAATCTCATATTTAAGCAATGGGAACGATGTCAATTATCTGACAAGCAAGCGGAATTGCAAAAAATGCTGGAGAATGATGGCGCTGTTTCCATGGAGACAGTGTAGGAAGCTATCAGCCAAAAGTATCACTTTTTGGAGTCGTAGAGTTGGCAAATTATTAAGATCTAATATGGTATTTGGTTGCGTTACGAAAGTCTATGTCTGCGCGACTTCGGCAATAAATCCAGATCAAAGTCAGTGTGACTGAGGAGCTGAAGACAATCGAGTTATGCAGTGGGGACCTTTGGACCTTTCATGCCCACAACTGATGCAGACAAGCTCTTGAGTGCTGTGCGATTGAGAGCGCTTTACTCATTCATCATCTCGTAGGCTCAGGGTAGGGAAAGTGGTCGTCATATCAAGTTCCATGATACCGTATTAACAGTATCATCCGGGTAAATAGCAAGTAAATGCTAAATTAAGGAGATGTTGGATAGAGAAACCCAAGGTATAGAGACATTAAAAGACCCACCAAAAAAAAAAAAACTAACAGAAATAAAAACTCAACAAAAAAAAAAAACAGCATTTAAATTTTAACAATTAATCAACAATTAGATGTAGTATTTTTATATAATCAAATTATTTCCTTCTTCTATTAATATGAACTATAATTTTAATAGAACAGATATATTATTAATTTTCATAATATGATTTAATTTATCTTATATCGATTCAGTTTTATTTACAATTATAATTGTCACATCGACTTGAATAAGTCATATGCCTATGATAAATTATAAAAGTAAATGAGAATGAATATTAAAAATATTATGTAAAGTTGAATACATAAGTACAAATGAATGATCTTTAAAGTTTATTCATTAGCAAGATAATAAAGTAGGAGGTGCCCATTAGGCATAGTTGATGCATAATAATGTAGAACATTAGAAATAAAAACAGTAAGAAGCCACATGGGGTCTATCGAGACTATTCCAGTCAAACTAAATACGCGATTTAAACCAATGAAAGAGTCAGGCAATCACAAAGCAACCTTATAGGGCATAATGCAAATAATTTACATAGCATCACAAGTCTAAACAGCATACCTCACTCTTATTATGCAAATCCACAAAGCACCCTAAGCCTTGTCAATAAGTTACATAGTGCAGCCAGATAGTTTTAGACTTTAGTGTATGTATGTAAATATATTGACACAGCCCTAAAGTGCTTGGTGGGATTTGCATGAACATGTGCGTGCTTGGTGGATTAATTTCTTAATTTGCATTGACTGGCAACAGGTTTTCGGATAGCCCAATGTGCTTGCTGTGACTGCTTTTTTATTTCATATATGTTCTCAATAAATAGTTCGAGTTAATGCGAATTTTAATAATGCCGAGATCTATTTATTATCTTCTAATGAATAAAACTTTAAACGAAATATCATTTTTACTTTTGTATTAAATTTAAGAAATTTTTTTTCATTCTCATTTATTTAATATTTAAGAGGAGTAGGGGTACTATCAGTGAAAATCTTTGAATTAATTAAATGCAAGCTAGCGTCGACTAATATATGAAAAACAATAATATAGTTTACATTTATTATTTTAGATAATTGTTTAAATAAACCATGTCATAAAAACGTTTGAAAATAAAGCTAAAATTTAAAGCTGTTTTTTTTTTTTGTTTATTAGGTTTTTGGGTGGGTTTTTTAATGCCAACCCTTGGTTCATCACAACACTCCCTAAAGGATTCTATGCCATACCGGATGAAATGGGTTATAGTTCACAAAGAACTCTGCAATATGACGATCCCACGTTTCTCTGTCCTGCGGCTTCTGGAGATGAATGGAAAGCTGTTCAACGCAAGCACTCAAAGCTTTCTGCATCAGTTGGGGGCATGAAAGGGTACCCAGAGGTCCCCCATCATAACTCAGATTGTCCAGTCTTCCAAAATCACACACTTGATGGTTTATTGACAAAGTCCCCAGCATTAGACTTTCGTAACCCAACAAATCCCATATTAGATCTTAATATTGCAACTCTAACGCCCTCACAAAAAAATGATACTTTTCCGGTAATACACTTCATAACAGCTTGTCTGTCCTATGGAAATCAGCCCCATTCTCCTAGCCATTTTTTGAATCCGCTTGCTTGGCAGATATTGACATCGTTCCCATTGCTAAATATGAGCATTCTGGGTTGCTCTTCCAACGACCAATCAAGTCCAAATAATAACATGGACTTGGTTGAACTGAACTTACTTAGCATTCATATCGAAGCCCCTCCACCAAATAGCACAGAAAACATGCCCCCGAAACCGAAGGGTAAGTAGCAACCCAAATTTCGTTTGTGATACGACATATTCCTTACCACCAGGATTTGTTGTTCTTCTTCATCAGAACCCAATGCGTCTCAGTCTTTTCTCCCTACCTGATTCCCATTCAGACATTACCTCTTGCCACATAGAGACGGTTGTTTCAAGAATACTCAAAACACAGCTTGGCCACCTTCCTTCAATGAAATTGTCCTAGCTACTACTCTAGATTTCGAAGAACTTGTTCAAGTAATAAACACATGTACACCAAAGTGCATATGTTTGCAGGAACTTCAACTATGTTATCGCGACTTTTTCCAACCGTTGGAATACAAATCGCAACTAACTTCTATAGAAAGAGGTGACAATGATAGGGGAGACGCAGGAATTCTCATTCATAAGTCTATCCCCTATTCTCCAGTCCCTCTTCGAACTAAACTTCGTGCAGTGGCAGCACGAATCTATCTGCCCACCAATCTAACCGTCTGTTCGATCTACTTGGATCCTAGTAGTGAGTTTACTAAGGCCTACCTTTTCAAGCAGCTCTCCACTCGGGTTGTTTTACTAGGAGACTTTAACCTACGTCACCCCTATGGGGCGACTCTGTTACCTCGCTTAAGTCTAAGGTCCTTGTTGATCTCCTAACAATTTTCCCTGGAATTGCTTAACACTAGACTCTCTACATATGAACGTTTAGATACATACTCTTCTTCTTGTAGAGATATTTCCTTTTCTTGTATTCTCCGAAGTTCAATGCTTTCTTAAGTATTATTATTATTATTTTTCATCTCCCAGGGAGAGCTTTCGCAATGTCAGTTAGACCAGCATTCTTGATCCTTGAGAACTCTAGAAAATTTCTCGGCACAATGGTTTCCGGTGCTAGTCCTAGTTATACATTTCCACGCAGTGTTTTCCCCCTTTCAGTGAAACTAGCATCTTCTTCCATTTGGCATTGAAACTTGTTCTCTCAGAGCGCATAAGCTTGCAACGCTAGTCAAAGAGGAGTTCAAGCAAAAAAAGTAAAAGGCAGGGTTGCTAGACCTGTCGCCCTAGTACTGTGCAAAGAAAGTCTTCATACTTTCCGACTGCGTCGAATACCCATTCTTCCTATAATAGCAGGCCTATCTATTGTTTTAAATTCAGTTCCATAAGCGGTCTTGAAAACTAATCGACATTTGTTGCTCCTCCATTTATTCTATTTAACTTTCATATTGTCAAAAGAACAAAGATTAAAACTTTGTTACTCCTCCTGTAGCTAATATAGACTTTAATTTTGCATTAATTTCACAAAAATGTAATTTGAATTGGTTTATTTTTTACAGACTCTTTTAAAAATATATATATATTACAAACCTACTAGTTACTTATATAAAATAGAAAATGAAAAAAAGAAATAGACTTTATTAAAATTTATTGCAATAAACAACAAAATAAATATTTTGAAAACTTTAAACTGACATAAATTGTAAATATTTAATAATAATAATAATAATAATAATAATAATAATATAATATAATAATAATAATATAATGACCTTACATCTATTAAATATTTTAATATAAAGACAAAACTTATTCCTTCACACACACCAAAAAAAAGTAAGTCATTTTTCAGAAACAAGTTACTGACACCGCCAGTGGTGTCCCCCCAGAGTGACCTGAAAAAGCAAAGCGCTTTCAACACTCGTATACAGCTATTCAGTTTAGATTACCACATAAAATGATCAGGAAAAGCTTGTGACTTTATAATAATAATAATAATAATATAATAATAATAATAATAATAATAATAATAATAATAATAATAATAATAATAATAATAATAATGAATAATAAAATAATAAATTATGAAAATATTTCATCTTATTTAGACGTTCCAAAAATAAAAATAATAAAAATACAAAAGCATATCACAATTATATATATATATATATATATATATATAAGATATATATATATAAAAATAATAGATATATATATATATATATATATATATATATATATATATATATATATATATATATATATATAATATGATAGCATAAAAAATAATTGCTGATGAACAAACCAAAAGTATGAAAATATATAAACTTTTAGAAAAGGTAATCACCATTTGTTGTCTATTTGACACAACTTGTACAACTTGTACAGTCGGAGACAAAAATTCGTTACCCAATTCCCGAGCTTGCGAAAATCCTGAAAATATTGCCCAATTTTCTGTACTAAACTGTTGATAAAATGATTAAAAATCGAAAATAATTATTTTCTTTTGATTTTGCAATTTACAACTTTTTAATTTTATATTTAGGGTACTTCATGTATAAAATTTTACCTACTATATCAAAAGTTGTAATCTATATATATAATAAAAAATATATATATATATATTATATATGTAATATATATATATATAATATATATATATATAATATAATATATATATATATATATATATGATATATAATATGTATATATATATATAATATATATTATATATCGAGTTTTAGCCACAGTAACCACCATCATCCACAGAGAAGTGGCCACACTGGATTGAAATAATTAACTCCATGGGTGGGTCCTGGCTCATGCAATATTTTAAATGTCAAAGAAAATTTGGATAGCGAAATGAATATTCAGTCAAAAATAAATTAAAAGATGACCTACATTTATAAGTAGTCCTAATATTACATAAAAAAATCATATGTTGTTATAAAGAATATTCAGTTTTTGAAGATAAGAGAAAATAGAGTTACTGTTAAAGTGAGATAATTCAGATAAAATTTGGGATAATCTTTTAGAAGGTGTTGTTATGGACCATAAAGTAGGAAAATGACCACGGCGAATGGGGTCCAGTTCGGGAACAATCAATGAAGATATGGTGAACAAAATTTGCGGGGGGGTGTGGCGACGACAAAATTTGCAGATGCCAGGACGAATTGTGGATGACAGTGTAGTGGACTGTGAAGTTGATATTGTTGATTGTAGAGGAGGTGAGAAGAAAACCACTCACCAATGTTTGGCTTTATATTTCTAAATTTCGCCCCTACAATTGGCGACCCAATCATAGGGGAACAAAAAGACCAGTTTTTAGCCTGTACCCTCATCTACGGTGAAGAAGTGTAAGGTGGACTGAAGACCCATGTGGGAAGAGGCACCTGAGGGCTCAAGGGGCTGTAACAGGAAAAAAGGGAGGATATCCTCTTTATCAAGAGGGAAAGTACGTGTAAAGTACTTAAAGGCTTAAAGGAACTGGTGGAGTAAGAATGGAAGAGGAGGAGGAGGAGGAGGAGGAGGAGAGGAGGGGAGATGAAAGATTATAAACAGTATGAAAAACGAAGAGATAGAAAAAAAATTAAAAAAGAATGCACATACTAGTGCTGGGACCAGAGGAACGCATGAAATCCCCCAAGTATTGGTTCTTGTCACTATGCTATGTTCCAGGTTATTCACCAAGAGTATAACACCACAACAAGAATCAATACCCCCTTTCGGGTATATATAATATATATATCATATATATATGATTATATATAATATATATATATATAATATATATAATATATATAATATATATATATATATATAATAATATTATATATATATATATATATATATATATATATAATATATATTAATATATATATATATATACTATATATATATATATATATATCTTTACTATATATATATATATTATATATATGGTACTTTTTTGTTTTACAAGACCTTTCTTACATTCTTTTAGGAAACCACAACAAAACAAATCAGAAACAAATTTAATGCCCAATGATCGATCAAAATCGTACACAATTTAATTTGGAAAGTTAAAATATCGATTATGTTACCTGAAAATGTCATTATTAGTACAGGAGGAGGAGGAGAGGGTTGATTTATGATACAATAATAAATCAACAAAATCATAGGCAATATAATGTTAATTTGGATACAATTAATAATCAATTAATAAATAATTTATATAAAAAATTATTATTAGTTGCTTGAAATTCAACATTAAAAAAGGTTAGTAAAGTTTTGAGCGAAAATCGATATTTTACATAAAGTTATTATGGGTTTGAACGATTAATCAAATCTATTGATAATTTAAGTTCAATGATTCAATGATTCAATGATTTGTTTTCATGACATTTCCTTAAATATTAATTAACAATACCATTAACTTTTCTTGAGTTTTACTTCCAATGTACCAAAATTTGGCACCAAAGAAGAAGTTTTACAAAAAACATTATTAATATTACGACTTTACAAGAAAAAGTAAGAAAAAAATATATTGAAATGAAAGTGGTGAGGAAATGTGTATAAAACTGTGATAACTAATTTATATTTATTCCAAAATCTAATTAAAGTAGCTACTACTACACCATTATATAACAATTTCCTTAGGCCTCCCAGGTGGAAATATATTAATAATCTAATTACTTTATTGAGCTAATCAATTCAAAAGAGAAAGCAAATTAGTAAAGTATAGTAGAATATCTATAGAAATTATACTCTAATATGATGATGAACTGAGAGGAGAAAATTTGCGATGTTTATTGTAAGGATTATATATATTAGGATCATTTATATTAACTATTACATTTGTACTCAGATGCTCCCTGAATCGATTTTCATATTAAACTAGATTTACTTACGAATTCATTGTACTTGTTGTACAGAAAATGTTTTTTTTTTTACGTGAAGTAAAATATTATTACGTATAAGGATTATCTTTTAATATGATTAATGAGGATGAGCAGGAAGCGGAATCTGTCATACACTCCAAGACACTATATACTCGATTAAAACTAATCATTTTTTCGCTAGAACTCATGATAAAATCTTATCTCAAGTGACTTGATGTTAATTAGCCAAATAACTAATGCTTTAGCAATCTCGTAGTTGCTTCTGAGGGTCGCAAATTATTATATGTAAAATCTTAATGACAAAAACCTATTATTTCTATACGATCCCAAAGAAGTTCTTCGGTTTACGAATGTATTTACGACATAGTTCTTAAAGGAAAATAAAAGAACAGGGCTGGAGTACAAGTTGAAACTTCTCGGGTATCAAAAACACGATTTTTCGAGTAATAAATGTCACAAATCAGTAAGAAACAAGTCCCAAAATCTTTCCCAATTTACATTTTCATTTCATTAATTGAAAAATAGGTTCTCAGTAAGTCCTACCCTATCAACAAAATAGTTTAAATTGTATACGAATTACGTATTAGTACATTTAAATTGTTAAAAATCGAAACAAAATAGAATGATTTTTTGTTTATAGGGGAAGAAGTTTCTTTCAATAATTGGATGAATTTACTATGCAATAACTTTGCCTACTTTACCTCTATTAATGCAGGGTTTACTAAAATTAATAACTTCTTTTACCTTTACGACAACAAATTATGAAAAACGTATACTAATTCACTCACCCAGG
>JABUQX010093637.1:0-12500 GCA_015478945.1 Trachelipus rathkii | reverse complement strand
ATCGAATCCCAGCATGGTGAAAATACATCACGGGGTATATATATATATTATATAATATTAGTATATATATATATATATATCATATATATATATATATAATAATATATATTTATATACTACTATTATATATACTAATATATATAATTATATATAATATATATATATAATATATTCAGGCTGGGTTCAAGTACATTTTTCCAAGTACCAAGTACTCTAGAATTGTTCAAGTACAAGTACAAGTACTCTAGAATTTGTTCAGTACAAGTACAAGTACATGTATTCAAGTACAAGTACAAGTACAAGTACTTTATGAAAACTGTGCATATATATATATATAATATATATATATATATAAGATATATATATATATAATATATATATATATATTATATAATATATAATCATATATATATAATATATATAATATATATATATATATTATATATATCATATCATCACATCACCACCCATCGTCTCTCCAGACTTCGAGGTAAGGTGCGTTCAACATGCCCGACCAACAAAAAAAATAGTAGAAGAAATTGAAGCAAGTAGAAAAGGAAGCCCAGCCTTACCATCCCCTTATTACCAATTAGTGAGAACTAGTCGCAGTCAAGAAAAAACACCCTAGAGCTTCACGGGACCGCGATGCACCCTCACTATGGCATCTCGTTCGTCAGATGTGGGGTTCTTCCATGGCCCAGGTGGGCTACAGCCATACCCCTTCATAAAACTCCGCCATTCACTCCTGTTATGACCTTTCTTCTCGCCTCTGAAACTCACATTTCTCTCCTTTAGGCATTCCTTTTCTTGACCCAATCCGACTTTTTCTTCGCGTCTCGCACATCCGGTCGATTCCCAAACCACTCACCACCATACATCCGTTTAACACGACTATCAATCCCATACCTTCCACATCGACCAAACCATCTCAACGTACTGTCTTCATTTTCTCACATTTACCCCATCTGCCACACCAAAAACTCTTCTAACTACGTTCATTCCTCATTTTTATTATTTTCTTTTCACACGTAACACGCCACTAAGATTGTCCATCTTGACACATTGAACTTTAGATCTTGACCTCTTATTCCAGACCACTAGTTCTCACTACTATACATTAACACGATTAACAACATACCCTTCATGTAAGACCCCTTGCACACTCATGACTAGTCCCTTTACATCACCAACGATTTAATTGCACCAGCCACCTTTAGTGGCCATCACCACAACTTTCTAAAACACTCGCCATTCATTCCGCTCACTTTTCATTCAACATATATCCTAAATCATTAAAAATTCTGACACTTTTCTCAGCTGCTCACGTTCTAAAATAACTTCGCACTGCAGGACTTCCTCCAATCACAACCATAACCGTACTCTTATCTATACTTTTACTTTCAAACCCTCCTTTAACACACCCTTACAAAATCTCTCTACCAGTCCTCTCAACTCTCTTCAAGAGTTCGCCACACACAAAACCGAATCATCCTCATATAATAGGTAAGGAGCCCTCCACTCTTCTTGCATTCTCACATCACTTGCTAACACTACCTTTGTTCACCCCGGACCTCTAATTCTTTCATAACCTCATCCAATCCATATAGGATCGCTAAGGAGACATAGCACATCCCTGTCATCACTCCGCTATTAATATTTAAACCAATCACTTTTGACCTCATTTTCTTACACACGCTTCGCTATTGTCATACATACTTTTTGATTCTATTCAGAGGCTTGCCACCAACACCATATCAATAACACCTGCCATAGAGCTTCCCTATTTAATCCTATTATACGCCTGTTGCTAATCCATTAAACCTAAATACAATATATTCTTCTCCTCCCTCAATTTCTCAATCATTTGGTCAATGTTAACAGATTTGATCCACACACCTTCTACCACTTCTAAACGCACTTGTTCTTCCCCAAATCAGTTTTTCAGTCATTCGACGCACTCCTTCGACCAAAATACCAAGCTATATCTTCCCTACAACACTCATAAACTAATTACCCTATAATTCTTACAGTTACCTTCCCCCTTTAACCCTTATATAAGGTACTAATATTGCTCTCCTCCAATCCCTCGGAAATTTACCCTCCATAAACGCTTTGTTATACAACTTCCAAATCAATCAATCACCATCTCGCCTATATATATTAATATATATATATATTAAATATACTATATATATATATATATATATATATATATATATATATATTATATATATATATTATAATCATATATATATATATATATATATATATATAAATATATATAAATTACTAGATATATATAATATATATTATAAATATATTATATATATATAATATATATATATATCTAATATATATTATTATATATACTATACATCTTTAATTAATTATATATAATATATATATATATTATATATATTATGGTATATATATATAGATTAATATATATAATATATATATATATATATATATATATATATATATATTCATTATAGATATACTATATATATATATAATAATATATATATATATAATATATATATAATATGGTTTAGGCGGTGAATCTGAAGAGAGTTTGAGAGGATTGATAGCAGAGATTGGCAGGGTGTGTAAAAAAGATGGGTTGAAAGTAAAGTAGATAAGCAGTAAGGTTATGTTGTGATGTGAGGACAGTCCTCGGCGTGAAGTTATTTTAGATGGTGAGAAGCATCTCAAACAACGAGACTGCGTTGATTCGTTACGATATATCATGTTGACGAAATGGGAACGCATGATATGCCGAGTGTAGTAGGAAAGTTGTGAATTGCAGGAAGTGCTGGTGCAATTAAATCCTTGAATGGATGTAAAGAGACTAAGTCTTGAGTGCGCTAGGGTCTTACGTGAGGGTATTTTTACCTGTGTTAATGCATAGGGTTAGGAGATTATTGTTGAATTAAGAGATAAAGATATATAGTATAATGTGTCAGTGATGGACAATCTGTAGGTGTGTTAGGTGTGAGAAGAATTGATAATAAAATGAGGGGATGAACGTATTACAGAGTTGTTTGGTGTGGAAAAGAAAGGGGTCAATGAGAGAATAAATGAAAAATACGTTGAGATGGTTTGGTTCATGTGGAAAGGCAGGATGATAGTCGGTGGTTAAGCGGATGTATAAGATGTGGGTGTTTGGGAATCGACCGGATGGGAGACGAAGAAAAAGTAGTTGAGTCAGGCAAAAAGAATGTCTGGAAGGAATGAAATGTTGAGTTGCGGGCGAGAAGAAAAGTGGCATATAGGAGTGATGGCAGGGTTTTCTCTGAGGGTGTATATGGTTGTGGACCTGGCCAAGGGAATGAACCCACATTGGCGAGATGCCATGGTGAGGGTCCGTCGCAGTCTCGTTAAACCTCAGGGTGGATTTTCTGACTCGGCCAGTTCTCACTAATAGGTATATTCTTCTACTTACTTTTCTGTTTCCGGTGCATGTTACGCACCTTATCCAGTCTTGGGGAAAAAGGTGGTTGTTGTGTTGTTGTTGTTTTGTGTTGATTCTGATTGTATGATGTGGAATGATGATGATGAGATGATGATGCATGATGATGATGATGATGATGATTGATGATGATTGATGATTGATGATTGATGATGATGATGAGCATGATGATGATGATGATGATGATGATGATGATGAGATTGGGGTGATGATGATGATGATGAGATGATGATGATGATGATGATGATGATGATGATGTGATGATGATGATGATAGATGATGTGATGATGATGATGATTTGATGATGATATGATGATATGATGATGATGATATGATGATGATGATGATGATGATGTATGATGATATGATGATGATGATGATGATGATGACTGAATGATGATGATGATGATGATGATGATGATGATTGATGATGATGATGATGATGATGATGATGATGATGTGATGATGATGATGATGTTATGATGATGATGATGATGATGATGATGATGATGCATGATGATGATGATGGATTGTGATGATCATATATATATATATATATATCAGTATATACTAGTATATATATATCTATATATATATATATATAAATATTATATATAAGATATATATATATAATATATATATATTATATATATATATATATAAATATATATTATATATATAAATATACTACCTTGTACTATTAATGACTACTACTTTATATTATAATGGAAATTTATTAGAATATATAGCTAATATATAAGAAAAATAATAATCATACAGTATAAAAATGATAAAAAAGATAAAAAAAATATTGGCCAAAGGTTAAAATTACCCAATATAGTACTTCTGCAAGTACCAAGCACAAGTACCAAGTACAAAGGGCTCAAGTACAAGTACAAGTTCAAGTACACTGGTTTAGTAACTGCAAGTACAAGGTACAAGTACTCCAAAAAATGTACTTAAGCCAAGTACAAGTACAAGTACTTGTACTTGACCCAAGCCTGATATATATATTAAATACTATATTATATATATATATATATATATATACGTTATATATAATATAATATATATTATATATATAACTATATATATATAATAATATATTAATTATATATATAGATATATATATATATATATATGATATAAGAGGGAGGTACACGCATACTCGGAAGCGTTTTTGAAATTACCTCCCATTTTAATGGTGCGCCTTTCTCTTTTGCGTTCATATTCTTTACCCACTCATCCTCCAGGCAACAAATTACTGACCACCATTTATCCACATATCATATACACATACTTAAAGTACACACCCCTCTTCTTGACAACACTTTACAGACATCCCTACTACTCATATCCCTATGTGTGGGGAGAAAAGAATTGCCCAACATCGTATGTCCTGCGTGTCGTAGAAGGGACTAATGGACGGTGGTAGTGGGTTGGGGTGCCACTACCACCTATCTCTTGCTAGGGATGCTGATGCATGCCTCGGAAGATGGTCGTGATCGCTGTAACGGCCTTCTAATTTTCGGCAGAAACTGTATGAATCGTATGGGTACTGGAATGTCAGAGAAGAATAAATGTGCAGGGAGAGGGAGAGATGTGATGGATGTATTTAGAAAGGCAAAATTTGATTTGCTCGCCTGAAACTGAAACAAAGATGAAAGGAAATGTGTTGAAAATGAGTGGTTGTGGTGTGAAATGTGTGTTGCTGGTGTAGGAAAGGAATGAGAGGGGTGTGGAGAGAAGGAGTTGCATTTTGATGAGGACTATGTGGTACAGAGCTATGGTAGACTTAGTGTGTGTGAGTCCTAGAATTCTAATGGGTTAAATTTAAGTTTGAAAGGTTCAAGGAATGTGTGGTTGTGACGTATATGCGTCCATCTGAGGGAAACGTTGAGGAGGAGTACGATTTTTTGGGATAATCTGAATGATGTTTTGGATGGGAGGAATAGGAGAAGTTTCAGATTGATAGTGTTGGGGACCTAATGGTTGGATAGGTGATCAAAAAAGGAGATGGCTTAAATTGGATAGGTGATCAAAAAGGGATGGTTATAACAGGTGGTCTTTGGGGTGTCGGGAGAAAATTGAGAATGGTAGGAAAGGTGATTGATTTCTGTGAGGAGAGAGGTAGTGTGAGTAATACCTTTCTTTAAACACAAGAGTATCCATAACTATACTAGAGTTGGTTAGGTAGAGATGGTATGAAGTAAAAGTAGTGACTGATTTTTGTGTGGTGACAGAAGGAGATGTATGAAGTATTGTGTGGATGTTTAAATCAGTGAGGGGTTTAGGTAGGGATTATCGGACCATTATGTTTTGTTCTATGTAAAATTAAGTTAGTGGGGCTTGGATGGAGAGGAAGGTGAGTTACGGAAGGCGAAGTGGGGGTTAAAATTCAGAGTGGAAGGTTAAGCTGAACAAGCATAATAAGGAAAGTATGTAAGAGCGCTCGCAAGTAATCAGGTTGAATGTGAACAAGTTGGAAAACTGAACAAATCTGGGAGCAACTGAAGGAAGTAATTGTTAGCAATGCAAAAGAAGTATGTGGATGTGCTAAAGTAGGAAGTAAGATGTTAACAGTGAGTGTGGAATGAAGAGGTGATGCAGCGGTTAAAAGTAAAAAAGAAGCGTGGTGGAATGAACTAAAAGCAATGATGAAGTTTCAAAAGAAAGTTGCTTGTGGAATTATATAAGAGGAAAAAAGAAATACTAAAAGGTGCATACATAGGAGAAAAGAAAAGTAAATGAACAGTTGGAAGGAGGAGCGAATGGGGATTTTGAGAGGGAATAGGGAAGCCTCTTTGGAGGAAGCGCGAAAGGTTAAGAATGAGAAATAAGGGAACTGCTTAGAATAATGAATAGGGATGAGTGCTTTTGTAAACTGATTGAAAAGGAGTGAGGGAGTGTGGAGAAAGAAACACTTCGAGAATCTGCATAATATGGGGCCAGTAATGAAGAGGTGATAGTGAATGATGTGTGGGTTGATGGTGCAAGAAGGAATAGGTATGTTGGGGATGAGGTTATTAGCAAGGAGGAGGGTAATGGGTAGAGTGAGAAAGTTACAGAATGGTAAAATTGCAGGTATAGATGAAATTATGGTGAAATGATCAAGAATGGAGACGAGATCGTGATTGATTGGATTGGAAGTTGTGTAAATAAAGGTTTATGGAGGGTTATTAGTTCCAAGATACTTGGAGGGCGAGAGCAGGTAATAGCTACCCCTCTTATATAAGGGTAAGCGGAGATAAGGGAACTGTTAGAAAAATTATCAGGGGAATTAGTTTATTGCAGATTGTAGGGAAGATATTATGCTGGTATTTTGGTCGAAGAGTGCGTCGAGTGACTGAAGGACTGATTTGGTGAAGAACAAGGGTGCATTTAAGAGTGGTAGAGGATGGTGGATCAAATCTTTACCATTGAAACAAATGATTGAGAAAAGATGAGGGAGAAGAAGAATAAATTGTATTTTAGGTTTTATGGATTTGCAAACAGGGGTATGATAGGGGTTAATAGGGAAGCTCTATGGCAGGTGTTAGTGATATATGGTGTTGGTGGTAGGCTTCTGAATGAATCAAAAGGATGTATGAGGATAGTGAGGTACAATGCCGTGTGTAAGAAAAATGGGTCAAAGGTGATTGGTTTCAGTTATTAATAGCGGATGAGACAGGTTGTGTTTATTCTCCTTGGTTATCAATTTGTATATGGATGGGGCTTTGAAAGAATAGAGGTGGGGCGGTGTGCAAGGAAATGTGTTAGAAATGATGAGAGAATGGCAGATGATTTGGAGGGTTCCTACCTATTTTATATGCGGATGATTTGGTTTTTTTGTGGCGAATCTGAGAGAGTTTGAGAGGATTGGTAGAGAGATTTGGCGGGTGTGTAAAAGAAGGGTTTGAAAGAAAAAACCGTAGATAGGCAGTAAGGTACGGTTGTGGAGTGAGGACAGCTCCTCAGTTGTGAATTATGTTAGATGGTGAGCAGCTGGAAACAAGTGTCGATTTAAAATATTTAGGGTATATGTGGAATGAGAAAGGGAAACGGATAATGGCAGAGTTTGTAGTTAGGAAAGTTGTGAATTGGCAGGAAGTGGCTGGTGCAATTAAATCGTTGCGTTGAATGTAAAAAGGACTAAGTCTGGAGTGCGCTAGGGATCTTGCATGAGGGTATGTTCGTTACAGTGTTATTGTATATGTATTGGACTATGGTCTGATAAGAAGTTAGATCTAAAGTTCCAATTGTGTTCAGAGGACAATCTTAGGGGCGTGCTAGGTGTGAGAAGAATTTGTAAAATGAGGGAATGAACGTTTAAGAGAGTTGTGTGGTGTGAAGAAAGGGTAACGAGAGAATAATGAAGTATGTTGAGATGTTTTAGGTCTGTGAAAGGATGAATGATAGTCGGTTGGTTTAGCGGATGTATAGTGGTGAGTGTGTTGGGGAACGACCAGCTGGAGAGACCGAAGAAAAAGTGATTGAGTCAGTAAAGGAAGTTTGCATGGAGAGAAATATGAGTTTGGCAGAGCGAGAAGAAAGGTGCATGGTAGGAGAGAATGGCGGGGTGTTGTAAGGGGGTATGGTTGTGGCCCACCTGGGCCAGGGGATGAACCCTACACTTGAAGATTTACCATAGTGAGGATCTGTCGCGGTCCCGTGAAGCTCTAGTTCTTACTAGAGGGTGATTGATGTATTTAGAAGGCAAATTCGATTGCTCGCTGTGATAAACAAAGATGAAAGGAAACGGTGAAAAAAAAAAAAATTGAGTGTTGTGGTGTGAAATGTTTGTGTGCTGGTGTTGGAAAGGGAATGAGAGGGGAGAGGAGTAGTTGCAATTCTGATGAGGACCTGTGGTACAGAGCTATGGTAGATTTTGTGGTGTGTGAGTACTAGAATTTCTAATGGTTAAATTTAAATTTGAAAAGGTCAAGGGCTTGTGTGTGGTTGTGACATATGTGTCCATCTCGAGGGTAATGTGAAGAGTGCGATTTTCTCGGATAATCTGAATGATGTTGTGGATGGAGTAAGTAGGAGCTTTAGATTGTGTTGGGTGACCTAAATGGTTGGATAGGTTATGATGGTTAAGCGGATGTATAGTGGTGAGTGTGCTGGGAATCGACCGGCTGGGAGATCGAAGAAAAAGTGGATTGAGTCATAAAGGAATGTCAGGAGGAGAGGAATGGAGAATGGCGGAGGCCGAGAAGAAAGGTGCCGGCCGGCAGCCAGTCGGCGCGGTTTAGTGAGGGGTATGGTTGGTTCCACCTGGGCCAAGGGATAAACCCTATATTGACGAGATGTCATAGTGAGGGTCGCGTCGCGGTTCCCGTGAAGCTCTAGATGGATTCTGACTGCGCGAAGTGTGCTCAAGTAAAGGGTAAAAAAGAGGGCGGTATTAAAAAAGGGGGGGGGGGCTGTTTCTTTTCGGGACTTGCGTCATATTCTGCTCTACTACTTTTTCTGTTTCTGGTGCATGTGTCGCACCTTACCCCCAGCCTTAGGAAGAGAAGGCGGATGATTATATATATATATATATATATATATATATATATATATATATGATATATATACTACAGATATACACACGTCATAATATATATATATATATATATATATATATTATATATATATTATATATATATATATATATATATTATATATATATTATATATATATATATATATATAATATATATATATATATATATATATATATATATATATATATATATATATATATATATATATATAATACATGGTATAGCTACCTGCAGAACTGACAGGCTTTTCTTGATGAAACTCCAATGACACATTTCTTCTCATACGGGCACGAGAATCCCTTGTAAGCATTATTTTGAACTGAGCGTCTGAAGAAGGCTTTACATGAATCGCAGGAGAGTCCTCCAAAGTGCATAGACTTGGCAACGTCTCCGCAGACTCCACATTCTTTGTGTATTCCTCGAGCGTGTAATGGAGGGCTGTAAAAAAGAGAAGGAATATATATATTAAAAGTTGAATTCACACGACTCAGATTCTAATAGTTTGGTGAATTAAAATGGGGACTAGCCCACATGGTCGACAGGAAAAATGGTTCACTGGTCAATACACCCTAAAAAAAAAAATCCCCGTACAGCCCGCCGCAGAGGTTAGGTTAAGTTAAGTTAAGTTAAGTTATGTTATGTTAAGTTAGGTTAAGTTAAGTTAAGTTTTGTTGTATTCGTTAGATAAACTCTAAATAACCAATTTTTTTCTTTTACAAATGTCGACCACTTGGGTATAGGTCCATTAAAATTAGGTTTGAAAATAAGGATGAAAATATTAGAAATCAAATGAAATTTTTTTGTTAAAGAACTTTACATTTTTGGAGAAAGTTTTATCCTGATTCAGAACTTAAGTAAAGTAACTCATAACTTGATTCAGAACTTAAATGTAGTAACTCCTTATCTAATAACTAGTAAAATAAGTGCTATAAAACGGAACTCGACTCAAGCCCCCCCCCCCATCCCCCCATGCATCCAAGTAATTTGTGTAACTTAACAGCGGAAAGTCTCATACTAAATTTATGCTTGCAATTAATAAATGTTTTATTTCTTTAAAGTTTTGTTCAGATATTTAAATCTTTCTAGCATCTTCACTGCATTATACCTTTTTATTTATAGTCCTGAACTTGCTGATTTAAAACATGTTTACCATTCCTTATTCATGCAAGTTCGATCTTTTTATCGATTTAAAACACACACACACACACACACACACACACACCACACACACACACATCTACACACACTAACACTCTTCTACTGGAAATTTGACCACTCTTGAATTGTAGGGACAAATTTGATTGAATAAGAGGATCTTATTTACCAACTGTCACATACTTATGATAACTTTAACTTTATCATAACTACTTTTATCTATTAACATTATTAAATAACAAACTAAAAAGCCGACGTAATGAATTAATATGGTCACTAGGGTATAATCAATCTCTGAACAAAATAATAATAATCTTCGATCCATTCTTCCTCGCTTGCCTGTTAAAATTAATGCGAAACATTTCTAGTTTTCTACCTGAGAAAAAAAACATTGACATACTCAAATTTTCTGCAATTATTTTACGTTTGAACATCATCATCTGTTATAAATTAGCAAAACTTCACTGCTGTTCAATATTACCTGCAGATCTAGATAGAAAACTCCCTTAAAGAATATCAATTACTTGTTGCCAAAGCTGCAGTCAGCAAATTATTTATTATTATTATTATTATTATTATTATTATTATTATTATTATTATTATTATTATTATTTATTAATCATTATATATTCATTATATATTATATATATATACTATTTATATTTATAATATATATATATATATATATATATATATATATATATATAATTATAATATATATATATATCATATATATATATATATTATATATATATATTATATATATATATAATATGAAAAATTGAGATAATTGTATTTATACTGATAATAATATCGTATAATGATAGTAATAACTAATAATAGCATTTGTGACGATAAAAATCCGTTGTGATGCGCAAAGGCTTTTTAATATTAAATTGCTTCTTCCCACTGGAACAAAATAATTTCAATATCTTGGTCGAATTTTTTTTTAATTTTTCCTTGAAGAGAAAATGTTATTATTATTTATTATTATTATTATTATTATTATATATTATTATATTATTATTATTATTATTATTATTATTATTATTGCTAGGGTTTTCACTTAATTTTATCGACCTATTTATGATCACACGCACACACATATATATATTATATATATATATATAATATATTATATATATATATATATATATATATATTTATATATATAAATAAGGAAAGATTTTATTCTAGTTTGTATATATATATAATATATATTATTAATAATAATAATATATATATATATATATATATATATATATATATATATATATATATATATATATATATATTATATATATATTAATAAAAAAATATATATATAATATATATATATATATATATATATATATTATATATATATGATATTATATATATAATAATAATAATAATAATAATAATAATAATAATAATAATAATAATAATAATAATAATAATAATAATAATAATAATAATAATGTGGGTTACATGAAAATCTTAAACTGAATACAGAGTTGTTGGATGCTTGACTTAAAAATAAGGTGGAGCTGATACATTTTTTTGTTTGATAAAACTCTGTTATCTGTTCCACCTCCAAAATTTTAGAGTCGCTAAGGTTTCAAATCCCTTACACCCTGCTTAAACCTTCAGCGGATGCACAAAGAATCCGTATGTAGGTGTATAATTTCTCCATTTCGCGGATAAATATACGGATATTTGAACAGACTTTCGGATATGAAGATGCTTATCTGAATACGGAGCCCTACTGACGGTAAAAGATATCCAAACATAAACAACATAAGGTGAAAGTATCTAACTGTTTTTCATTCTTTTACAAGATTTACAAACCATTATTTTATTATTATTTATTTATTATTATTATTATTATTATTATTATTATTATTATTATTATTATTATTATTATTATTATTATTATTATTATTATTATTATTATAATAAGGATATAAATCATAAATTTTTTTATAATTAAAATGTATTACAAGTCGAGACAGCCCTTACCACGAGGCAAAATGTATTACAATATCGCCGTGGGCTCCATTTTTTGCGAATTCACGTTCCTCCATGACATAAAAAAATTTGTTTTCATGCTTTTATGAACAAGCCTTCAGATACTTAAACAAACAGACAATTGTTCATTAATAATATATAATATATACTATATATATATATATATATATATATATATATAATTATAGATATATTATACTATATATATATATATTATATATATATTATATATACTATAGGTTATCTTGCGTTTGTTTAACTTTCCACAAAATATATCCAATGAAAGGGAGCATTTCGTTAATTGTTGCTGCGCTTGGGATCTATCTCTCTCTT
>JABUQX010093636.1:0-14991 GCA_015478945.1 Trachelipus rathkii | reverse complement strand
ATCCTTAAAACACCCTGATCAGCATTGACATTCTACAAATACGTTCACCCGATCGTGAGATACGCACCTCCAGTACCTAATGTAGGCCCTCCGAAATGCGACCATTAAGCCTGTCTACAGTCTACCTCACTCGTCCGCGCGACTTACTTTCACCGAGTCGCTGCTGCGCCCCACCAAGCTGAAAAATTCACAGTTCCACCGCACCACAATTTCCGTACAACAATAAACGTTCCCGATATATTATTAGCTACCCTGTAATGATAATGCCTGCTCCTAAACCACGATCTCACGAATCCAAATCCAGTCCGTATCCGCCAGGGGACCCGGTAAATAACTTTCGCAGGCAACTACCTAGGAAAAGGGTCGTTGTAGTTTTCGGTCGCACGCATATGATTCTTTGCGAAGTAAAATTTATAATCTTGTGAATTATCACTCCTCGTTTCCGAAAAAGGGGGTGGGAATTTAATTTCTGGATAAATAACTTGATAGGAAAGATTCATTACCAGAGTGTTTAAACGGATTATTGCCCTTCCTAACCACCAAAAGGAAAATATCAACCAAATTAATCGGAGAAACTTTATTAGGTCAACTGTTGACCGATGTTGACGGAAAAAGTTCCAGTCAATTCGTTGGAATTATAAACAAGTCTGATGATTTTACCAAATATTGTGGTGCGACTTGCCAGCTATTTTTTGATCAATTTGATGGACCGATAACCACAGCGTCTCGGAAAGAAGAAAAAAATTCCTTCGAGGGAGGGTTAAAGCTATGGTTACCGACGATAAATTTATTTTCGTAAACCCCGCCGCTCTGTTTTTTAACAGTTGATAAAAAAAAAATTCGAATTTCCAAAAAAAAAAACATTTCATTTGATTCATCCCTCTATTGATAATCATGATTTCATAGCGAAACAAATGAAGCTGTTTGGAATATATAATAGTGGAATAAGAATATATTAGTAATAAATTGTTATCCACATAGTTTTTATTTGTAACCTATATTTTTGCTTTTTTAGGACACAAACTAAACAACTAACGAAAATTTTCTGGTTGAAAGGACCGATGTCTTTATAAACTATATAAATTAAATCAATTTTTATATGTTATTTTTACTTAACCCATCAAAATAATTTTCTACTAGACACCAACTGGTTTAAAGAAGACTAACTAAATTTTTTTTTGAATTTAAGTTAGCGAATGCCAAAAAGTAAAAGAACATTCAATTTTTTAACACAACAGTTTTTTACTATTTAGCACGGGCCCGAAAAATTAGTTAAGGTGATCTCGACTATAACCATTCTTTTTAACAAAAACATAGGCCCAACCCGTAGGGGGTTAGCAAAAAAAGGTTTCTCGCTTCGACTTTTCATCAACAAACACAAAACCCTCCACCTCACGCCGAAGAATCCTTCATCATCCACGGACTCTATTTTTGCCGGCCCCTCCCTCTAACTAATTTTTACAATTCTTTCGCTCCACCCCATCACGCTTTTCCACAAACATTCTTGGCAGCACTGTTTTCCTCCCGCAAAATCACAAAAGAAGGGCGCCCTTGACGGTTTTTAACCTCTGTGGTCTTTGGCAGAATATTAATTCATGCGCAGGCGTCACGAGATTTCGACTTTCTCCACCGTCTTCGAATTTCTCGGATGGGTTTCTCGACTTGATAACAAAGCCGACGGGCCAAAGATCTCCGGCGGTCGGCCGAGTAAACCAAATGAGCGGGAACAAGGGAAGCCCGGAGGGTTAAAGGAAGGGCTCCTATTCACTTATTAATAGCTTCGCAATTTTTTTTTCGAACCGACAACCTCTTGATGCGGGTTACTTAACCTTGCGGAGAAAAGGGCTCGCTTGTCAGTCATATCTATTAGCTTAGGATATCCCGGTCTTCACCACCGGCCTTTTGCCGCCAACACGGGAGCCAAATGGGAAATAGAACACCGCCTTCGCAAAAAAAAACAAAGTGTGCGTCTTTTTCATCCCTTCTCGCGCTGGTGTATTTCTTTCTTTTGCACGGGCAAACGCAATGATTTTTCGTTGGACGAACAGCGAGCCCGTACACACTCTTCCCGTGAATTCTTTTATACCAATCCGGCCACGATTACCGGCCTAAGGTACATCCAGGTATCTACGTTTTGCGTGTCTAATGCTCCGCACCCACAACTCCCCTTTGTCGCTGCAGCAGCGTTACGACAGAGGTACGTAGCCGGGAGTATCCTGGTAGTTTTTTTAAATCTCCCGGGACGGGTAAAAAATCTTTTCTCAAAAACAATTTTACAAAAAAAAGGTCGGGGTTCCTTCTTTGAAAGATTCCAATCCGCAAATATTAGCTTCTGGGGTTTCGGGCAACTCCTTCGTTCCTTTCGTCTCCGTATTTTGTATATTTTTGTATTATTTTGATGGGTCGATGAACCCGAATCGCCCGGGAACATTTTCAAATGACGGTAGACACTACCTCCCGGACAACCACCCCGCACCCACCACAAAAGTGATACGTCTTTATCCACCATTTTTCGGGTCTGTCTTTACAATGACCCGGGACGAACAACCCACCGCGGTCCGTTGCGGCGAGAAGAGTACCCAACGAAGTCCCGCCCGGGGTCTCTTCTGGCGAGGCTACTTGTACCTCCGCGCCAAAGATGACTGCCGCTTGTCGTTTGACTCCGATTGTTTCAGCCACATTTCTAGGCTCAGACAAATATTGTGATGTAATTCGACCACGAACACCTCAAGCTCCTCTATTCTATATAAGTACAATTCGAACACTAGTTTCTAACCCTACTAACTTGCTAACTTTTTACTTTATCTAATCTTATCTTATATTTTTTAACCTATAATACGCTATTCTTGGATACTTTCACGTTTCCTAAACAATGTACTTTAGTTATTCAAAGGCTTGCAACTCTCCCGATTGTTCCTCCACGAACTAATCTACTCATTCCTGTTACTTTTTTCTTCTTTCAATCCTTAAAACTTGGAACAACTCATCTTACGTTCACACGCTACTCTTATAACATCTCTCTAATATTCCAAACACCCGCCGACCACGATTTCTGGACCGTTTTTTCACAACACACGGGTATGAAACATTCTCTTAGTAACAAATAACATTTTGTATCCTTTCACACCACCCTTTACTTTCACCATTTACTCCGACGCTAACTCGTCTCCAATAAATTTAACTTATTTCTTAAATTCTTTCTTTTGACGAAAGCTAGGAATTAAAAAACAAAAAACACCTACATTTATATATTACTCACCCAAATACTTTTTAGATGAATAAACTACACTACCACGATTACACGCACTATCGACCAGCTGATGCTGTTAGAACCAGCTATTTATTCACACTTCATCTTTTCTAATCCAGATAATATCAATAATAATAATTAATAATAATCAATGAATAATAATTAATAACTTTAAGTTTAATTAATTTAATCATACGTAATACATAATATCTTATGAGTTACTCAATGAATATGAAACTTAACAAGTATTGAATACAAATATGAAAACAATATTAACTGGTAAAAAAGAGCTTGGTAAGAGGCTTGGTCTTTATTTAATTTCCTCGGTTGTCATAATCATTAAATAATTACTAATCTCGTCCAGATCCTTTTACTGTCAAGAGCAGATCGCCTGCTTTACGGCAGGTTTTCGAAAACTGTCTCTTCAGACGAATCGAGCTGGCCAATTTTCCAGCTATGCGCTCGTATAACAGTATGCTTTCGGGCCATTTTTTCTTAAATTCTCTGTGCTCATAACTATTTATTTTAAACTTATAGATACCACTCTAGATAATACTAACGGTAGCTAAATTACTAACTTATATATGATATATCTTGATTGTTATTTTTAGTTAATATTATATATATATATATATATATAATATAGCTATATTGTATACCTAAATAAATTACAGAAAAGTTACAAGAGTCTTACTTATAATATTATAACTAGTTAATAACTGTTCTTATATATTCAATAATACTCAATTAGTATAATAATAATATTATATATTATATCGTCTCCCTTATATATAATACAATACAATACATATATATATATATACAATCGCTACGATATATATATATACAATGTAGGATAATATATAACTATATATATATATATGAATACTTATTTATAGTTAGTATTATATATAATAGAGAGAGAGGAGAGAAGATTCAAATTCTATTCAACATTTTCAAATTTATGGTCGTACCTCTTTCACGAGAGCGAAAATTATCTCTGCAATCCCATGAATTTTCGAGATACTTTTCGTTCGTACAGTAAGGTTTATGAGGTTAGGGCCTCGGCATGGTATACTATTATATAGTGACAATATGAAGATCTATGTACGCCATAGCTTGGAATTTACATTTAGGGGTGAAGGGCAAAAATTTCTTAAATGAATTTTATTACATGAAAGTGATGTGTCTTTTTTTTTAGTTTTCTTTTTATCCCATTTTTTTCCTAGAAATAATTAAATGAAAAATTTTAATACTCTTAGCTGTAATCTTTTACCAATTTCACTTGTCATATTCAAAACAGAACCTCAAAAATTAGTTGGATTGGTAGGAGCTTTTACTCCTATCTCTACCCCTATGATTATACGTGCCGTGATTATACGCGTCTATGGGTTATATCGGCCATTAATTGCAATAAATAGCTAGTATATATATATATTATATATACATATATATAAATATAATATTATATATTATATAAATCATAATAATATATATATATTATAATTATTTCATATATATTATTATATATATATATAATTTAATATATATATATAGAATCGTATATATATATACTATATATTATATATATAATATATATATATTATATATATAATTACTATATATATATATATATAGTAGTATATATATATATATATATATATATAATATATATAATAATCTACCTTTTTTCCTTACAAGTAGATTAATATTCGTAACCTTATCATCATCATATAACCTACGCTTCTTTCCATAAGACGTGGAAGAGGTAAGGTGCGTAACAGCACTCGGAAACAGAAATGTGTAGAAGATATGACGCAAGTCGAAAAAGAAATCTGCATCGTCCGTTCCCTTATCATCCAACATATATCTAAATATTTAAACTCAGACACTTGTTCCAGTTGCTCGACATCTAACATAACTTCCACACCGAGAATTGTCCTCATTCACAACCACAATCCTTACTCTTATCTTACGTTTACTTTCAAACCCTCCTTTTACACACCTGCCAAATCTCTCTCTACCAATCTTCTCCAAACTCTCTTCAGATTCGCCACACAAAGCCAAATCATATCATCTGCATATAATAAGTAGGGCACCCTCCACTCTCTTTCATTCTCCATTATTCTAACGCTACCCCCTGCCACCCCCTGCCACCCCCTCTAATTATTTCATAACCCCATTCATATACAAATTGAATAATAAAGGGAGACATAACACATCCCTGCCTCACTCAGCTACAATATCTAAAACATCATCTTTTGGAACTCCATCTATCCTACAAATAAATACACACGCTTCACTATCGTCATACATATTTTGATTCCATTCAGAAGCATACCACCAACACCATATGTGACTAACACCTGCCAAAAAGCTTCCCTATTAATCTTATCATACGCCTGTTGCAAATCCATAAAACCTAAATACAATTTATTCTTCTGCTCCCTCGTTTTCTCAATCATTTATTTCAATGTAAAATTTGATCCCACACATCCTCTACCACTTCTAAACGCACCTTGTTCTTCACCAATCAGTCCTTCAGTCACTCGACGCAGTCTTTCGACCAAAATACCAGCATATACCTTCCCTACAGCACTCAATAAACTAATTCCTCTATTAATTTTATAAAGTACCTTATTATATAAGGTACTGATTACTGCTCTCCTCCCAATCCCTCGGAAATATACCTCCAAGCGCTTTGTTACACAGCTTCCAATCCAATCAATCACCATCTCGCCTCCGTTCTTGATCATTTCACCAGTAATTTCATCTATTCCTGCAGATTTACCATTTTTTCAAGCTTTCTCACTCTATCCATTACCTCCCCTTAATAATGACCTTATCCCCAAAATACCTATTCCTTCTTGGACACCATCAAACCTACACATATTCACTATCACCTCTTCATTACTGCCAATGTTATGCAGATTTTCGAGGTGTTCCCTCCACACTCCCCTCTCATCCATTTCATCAGTTACGAAAGCACCATCCCTATTCATCATTCTCATTCTTAACCTTTCACGCTTCCTCCCAATATATATATATATATATATATATATATATAGACACATATGTATCCCCATATATATATATAAATATATAATAATATCTATTAAATGCTTTTGGATTTATCCCATTAGTAAAAATATTAAATATTATAATAAATGTTAAATATAATATATATATTTATATATATAATATATATATATATATATAAATATATATAATATATATATATATATTATAAATATATATATTATTTATATTATATACATATATATATATAATACAGTAAGAACACTTAAATGGTTTTTCACCCGTGTGGGTTCGAATGTGGGTTTCTAAATGATCTTTGCTATCAAAACTTTTCTCACAGTAAGAACACTTAAATGGTTTTTCTTTTTTTTTCTTTTTTTTATTAAACACCTCTTTTGAGGGTACTCTCGGTGCTACACCGTCCCCAAACCTTGGGTTAAGGCATAGCACCGCACACTCAAATCCCCAAGACTAGCCTTATTATTCCTAGGCTTCCTCTGATTGCTTCCATAGCTATCTCCTCGGTTCCAATTTTAGCAGGGATCTTTTGTAGATAGGTCACTAGAGAGGTTTTTACTGTTCCAAGGGACCCCACTACCACTGGCACTACCTCCACCTCCTCCATCTCCCACATCCTTCTGATGGCATATCGTAATCTTTGATATTTAATTTCTTTCTCTCTTTCGTAGAGGGCTACATTTTCATCGTATGGGACTCCTACCTCTATTAGTTGACATGTTCTTGTTGTTTTATTAACTAATACAATATCCGGTCTATTACTTTGTACAAATATGTCGGTGGGTATGCCAAAATCATATAGAATTTGGATATGGTCATTATCTACTATTGCTGGAGGTTTGTAATTCCAATGATTATTAGGAGTATCAATATTATATAGTTTGCATAGTCTGTAGTGAATGAGCCTGCATACGGTATTATGTCTTTCCGTATATAGTCCCATACGTATCAGAGTCTTACATCCGGATAATATGTGGGGCACAGTCTCTGAGGATTCCCCACACATCCTACATCTATCAGAACAATCGACTCCTTCGATATGCTTTTTGAACCAATTGGTTCTTAAGCACCAATCCTGAGCTGTAATCAGCGTTCTCTCATCATTTATTTTTAAAAATCCCCTCGCAATTGTTTCTATCGATTTTTCTTTGTTGATAAAGGCCTTGTTCAATACTTCTTTTTTAAAGTGTTGGGCGTGTCTATGTTCTTCCCATTCTGCATTATCGCCTTTCTTTCTTGCTGTTTTATAAGATTCCTTTAAGATTTTAGTTCTTTCTTTGAGGTTTTTCTCATTCCATCCATTCTGTGTTCTGATATCGATGTTAAATTCATGGAGGTAGTCATTTGCCTTTTTTGTTATTGATGTTGTTCCAGCCTTGGCAATCTTCATGTTCTTTTAACCACCCAATGAATTTGGTTCCTTTTCCTTCTATATATTCTGCTAATCCTACTATTTCATTTTTGTGGGTTCTATCTATATGTGGCATTCCCATACCTCCTTCATTTCTCGGGATGTATATACGGGCTGTGCACTGGTTTTTGTAGATTATTTTGTGTGCATGGAGGAGTTTCCTTGTTGTTGTGTCTAGAGTATTTATTTCATGCTGGTACCAGTCTATAATTCCAAAACTATTTCTCATTACTGGCATTGCCAATACCTTAATTGCTTCTATTTTGTTTTTTGGTTTTAATTCAGTTTTTAATATTTTCTTCACTCTTGAGATGTATTCCTTTTTAATTCTCTTTCATAATTTTGTTTTCAATCCTGTCTGACTCTTCTACTCCAAGGTATTTGTAAGTTCCTTCCTGTTCCAGCTCTTTGATTTCCATGTTATTAACTATGATGTTTTCAGCATGTATCTTTCTACCTTTGTTCATAACTATGAATGCACACTTTTCCAATCCAAAATCCATTCTAATATCCGATGAAAAATCACTTACCACCTTTATCTGTCTCTCTGCCTCTCCTCTACTTGGCGCATACAACTCGTCCATGTAGAAGAGATGAGAGATTCTCTTTTCTTTCTCTCGCGTTTCTACTCCTAAAATGGTCAACTTTTATACCATTATGAAGAGGGTTGCAGGGCTAATAACAAATAACATGGTAAAAGGGAAGACAAATAAAGGAAAGTAAAAAATACTCCTTGAAAAAATTTTTTTTTACTTTTTTGACATTTTTTATTTTCATAATTTTCGCTTTTTCGTTGTTTGGTTGAAGCTTTAATTAATTTTCCACATTTCCATTACCCTTTTTGAAATCTTTTTATTATTTTATCAATCAACTCCTTGTAGATGACTCATAGAATTTCCTTCAGCCAACGTAACCGGGGTTACCTTATCATAAAGCTATATACCGATGTAAAATATCCACGTCATGCAATAGATATTGCCTCTTTCCAGTATTTACAATTATCATTTATTTAATCAGTAGTTGTTCTTTTGTACCATAGGTATTTCTAATTGCGGTACATCCCTTTTGCTCAAGCACTATGTATGTTGTTCCCTTTCTACATGTTTGTAAATAATCACTTTGGGTCAGTACTCCTGTTAATACTTTTATGAGGTGGGTGGGAAGGCAAAAAATAGTTAAAAATTAGGTCTATACTTCATAGGAAAATCTTTGGTCTTCATTTTTTGGAATAAGGGTGGTTTCACCAGTTATGAACCATGAACCAGTGCGGGATGTCTACTCTTCCATCCATTATGTTATTTAAAGCATTCTGGTTAGGTTGGCTTGATTAAGTTGATGGTGTACGGTGTGTTATCATCACTCGTTCTGGACCTTTGTCCATTCCAGGTAGACCGTTCCAATTATTATGGTGCGTTCTTGATTACATCCTTGGTAACTTCAAAATTTAAAATACTAATATTAACTGAGAGTTCAAATTTCTAATAGATGTTATTTCTGGGTATTTTTAATAGTTCTTAACCATTCCGTATCTACATTATGCGACACATTGTTCTCATATATATTTTTCCAATAATGCGCCGAGACCTCCCGCCTTGCCATGGGTGCGCTATCAAGACAGAGGACTGTTATCTTGGTTATTTTTCAGTAAAATCTCTATAAAATTACCTTGATTCTTCTCTTGAACAGTCAAGTTGCCTTCTGGTTTCGGACGAGCATTTCGCATATTTTACACCACGAGCACTAAAACAAAAAGATAATTTTTCTTTCTTACAATAGCGTGTGGTTTAATTTATCTCCGATTTCTAATCATTTCTCGATATTTACTAAATATGAAGGCTCCTTGCCTCGTTTGCTTTATCTCCCATCTCTCTTTTGTTGTTTCAAGACTTCAAGTTATCTACTGACTATGGATTTAACGATTAATTTGTGTACTGCAACTATAGCCTCATATTTCCTCTTGTGATTCGAAGTTATACTTAACAGATAATTTATTTCTAATATTCCGATATACACCGTGATCTAATCCTCTTTACCGAGAGTCCTGGTGAAAATGCGAGACTTAACCTTGGACATCCAGTGTCATTCTCCCTTTACATATTATGAATTATTGGTATTATGGATTTTTTAACAATCTTGGATGGTAATCCCTTTGTGAACTTTGCCTCTATCAACATAACACAAGCTGAATTTGCTGGTCTAACTGTACTTTGATGTTAGCATTATATTAATATTAATCTTTGTTCTATTTCTGATGTCTAGAACTATCCATAGTTGATTTTTGCGGATATTAATTAACTACGGTCTGGTGGCGATGTACTCTATTTGCACTTGCAGTAAACTTTTCAGCATAAACGCAGGTTTTAAGTCGTGTTGAAACCCTCCGGTACAACCCATACCATTTAGTTAAAATAACTTGACCTCCTCAGTTCGCTGACATTAACTCTCAACTTTCTGCACCCAATTATACGAAACCATACTTTCACCAGGCTCAAGTATTGACATTTTAATTTTATTTTTGAAACTATTTATACTTCCGAGATTAACATATGTGTCGCTTCAATATTGATCAATTGCATTTTAGCCTTACAGGCTCTTGAATCAGTAGCTGCAATGTGCGTAGGTGGTACCAATAAAGGTCCTACATTGACGCTCTTATAATGATGGGAGTCCTTTACTGGTTCCTCCAAAGAGATTCTATAACGGTGTTTCAATCGAATGTCCTCTCTTGACTACCAGCTGATGAAGACATATATCTTACGTTACTAGTATCATTTCTGCCGCAATCTATCGTGTTTTACGCTCCAATTATTTTTCTAGCCTTGACCTTTATCCTCTCTCATAGCTCTCCATCTACCACATTATGGTAGCACGACCTTAATAGGCCCTAAGTTCTATATTCCCTAAGGCCAGATGACCCCGAAATGTTCAATGCGTTAACTAAACTACTCATCTTAAATTGCGTGCCCTACTCACTCGTTGATTAAGTATCGAGATTGCAATACGCGAGGCTTCTTCTTCATCCTCTAGAGTTGAACAGTAAGTTTCCCATCATTCTTCTTCACCCCATAGTCGAGGTGTTTAGATTTTGCATCTCACTTTTTGTTATTATACTTTACATCAATATGTATCTCTATACTTACATTTAGCTTCCTTCCCTTTATTACTTATTTCTCCTTATTATTTTTCTTCACCTCCTAAGGAATTTCAGCCACCTTACAAGTAAGCTACTCAAATTCGCTACTCAACCTGCTGTTCATAGCTTTCATTCCTTATCCTATTCCCGTCTTCTCCTCCCGATGTTGTGGCATCGTCTCTGCTCTGCGGAACTAGTCCCTCTACATTTTTATTATTTAGGCTGAACTATACCATTCTCCATCAAGGTTTTATTATGATCTCTTAACGGCGACACTCCCCTCACTCTGATGTGTGCTTAATCCGTTCTCTCCGACTATGAATTAGTCATGTGTTTCTCTCTTATTATTAATTTGCTATAAAATTGGTACCTATATTATTAATCAATTAATATTTAACAAATATATGAATATATACAATCATTGTTATCAGATAATAAAAGCGTAAATGAACGAATAGGAATTATTTACAATCATATATAATATTATATATACTATATATATCAACAATACCGCTCCAGTAAGGCACTATTGAACTTGTTCGGCATACTCCTCTAGTGTCACATTCTATATTACAACTCTCCACAGCATCCTTTTCCTTTCTTTAATGATTCAATCCTTGCCAAAGTGTGGTATACAGTGGTTTCTCTTCAATCGACTGGTTCGCCTTTTTCTCATACACTTAGGTGTAACTTTATCTTTGAAAATCTATATTCCATTAAAATCATTTGCAACTTATTTCTGCATTTTCATAACTCAACGTTACTTCCAGAATTCACTTTTTGTCTTTCTATAAGTGGAATGAATTCGACTCAAATGTAGTTATAGCTTTCCATAATATAGTACTCAGTTTGCTATCAAAGTTCCAGCTTCACTCTTCACCCTTGAATTATTCTTTTATATTCTTGATCTTTTCTTCATTTTCATGTTTTCTAAAATTTTCTTCAACTTTCCTTTTCCAATAAATTTCCATTTCAGCTTTGTTATTTTGTAGGTCTATACCTTTAGATATATATACATTTTGTTGCTTAATGCTGTTAAATATCTAGTGTCCGGGAATTTCTCAATTTTGCTCCTATCTATCTATCTTACCCCGCTTCAATAACATTTCTCGCATTCTCTTCCAAGAATGCCTCTTGGGGAATTTATTGTGTTAGTGTCTTGAATAAAAGGTAAACACCAATAAAATTTCATGTTTATTTTCCTTATTCACTAAATTACTAAATATTTTAATTCTGCTACCGCTTTCATTAAGGGATTATATTTATTATATATAAATAGTATATAATAATATATAGATTGGGTAAATCCTCGTATTACGTGGCGCCGTTATGCGGACCGCTGTTCCTCTTCATGTATGAGACCCCTGTAAACTGAGAAGTGTTCCCTAAGACAACTAAGGCGAGCTTCATCTGAACAACACTATCTAGATAGATATCGTGATTAAGAGTCGTAGTACCAGTGCTAGAGGGTTGTTGGTCTTAAAGGAAAACTTTCCTGTCGGTTCAGAGTGTGGTGCTATCACGTGCTTCCGCTTTTAAGGTTAGAGTAGCCCGCAGAAGATGCCTCGCCTAAGTGAATTTTTATTTTAAATGCAGACACCAAGCCGACTCTCACAGTCACACACCAACTCTATTATCTCTTGCCAAACCTTAGAGGATAGTATTGAGGTGTCCGAAACCTGTCAGGCCAAAAAGTGTGTCTCCTGACTCTACCAAACCTCGTCCAAGTGACGTACTTTGTCATCTTGTAATCCGATCTTTCATTATTGATCCATATTATATATATTATAACCAGTTTATGTTTAAAACTTGTTTACGCTTCACACATTTACTACACCTGCCCGAACGAATGATCTTCCTTTCCCCAAATATGGTGATAGAAAAGCCATCCCTCCGTCACCAAATATTGTCGAGTGAAACTCCCCCTAAACCAACGATAAAGGTCAGTTATTATAAGTAACCCTAATTAAATATTTTTCAAATTTATTATCATTATTTATCTATATATTATATACTATATATATTATATGAAAAAATATATATTATATATATATATAATATATATATATATATTACGTATATGATATATATAGTTTGGTATATATAGTTAAATATAATATAAATATATATTATTATTACTATATATTATAATATTAGATATATTAAATATAATATATATAGTATATATATATTATTAATAATATATATATGGGTGATTATTTGAATTGTAATATAATATTAAATTAAATAAATATAATATATTATATATATTATATTAATTTTTTTGCACATTTATAGTAATTACTAGTATTAGATTTATTTCTTTCTATATATTACTCTAATGTTTCTTTTTTATATTTTCTTTATTCAATTTTCGTTAATTACCAGTTGTATATGAGTTATTGCCAGTGAATTATGACTGTAATATTTTTCTATATTTATTTTATTTCTTAAATTTAATTAATTATTTTTTAATTATATTGTATGAAAATTTTCACATTGTTATATTATTATCTTATAGATAAGATTTTTTGTTCGAGTATTTATGAAGTTTTGTTGGCGTCTTCGGACAACACTCCTCTGCGCCACCTTAGAAGTTGTCATATAGATTCCTTTGGGCTGTCTTGATGAGAGTTTAGGTGGAGTTGTGATCTCACTGCCCTACATGTATCAATGTATGTGTCTCTTGAATTATACCTAATTATCTATTATAACACCTTACCTATATATAGATGATACTAAATCTATTATGCTTTATACTTCCTAAAAGGTGAGGAAATATAGAGCTTTCTTAATTATGCATACGAGTAAAAATATTTCTTAAAATTCTCTTTAAACGTTAAGGTTAATATTTTATATTATTAGAGTTTATTACCTCTGTATATTACCTCTCTTATTATTATTTATTATCCTATAGTCCTAAATGGCTTTATCATAATAAGGTGACTCTATTTCCTCCTAGTGGTATTATTATTTTATTATTATTATTTGCACTTATATTAAATATTTATTATTATTATTATTATAATTATTAATATTTTAATTATATATAATTAATTATTATATATTATTTATATTATTATATTTGATGTTATATAATATTTGATATTATTTTATTATATAATATATACTATTATTGTAGTAGTAGTATATATATATATATTCGAATATATATATTATTATTCTTCTTTATATTAATTATTATAATATTATTATTATTATTATTATATTATATAATATTATTATTATTAGTAATAGGTAAAAAACTTGAGTGTTTTTTTTTTAATATTATTTTTATAATGTTGTATTATAGATCTAATTATAGAATTAATTATTATTATTAATTTTATATAATATTTTTAATTATTAATTATTTTTATTATATATTATTTTATTAATTATATTTAATTATTAAATATATATTATTATTATTTATATACTATTATTATTTTTAATTATATTATTTAATTATATTAATTATTATATTATATTATTTATTATATTATAATTATTAGTATTATTTAATATTTAATTATTATTATTAATACATTATTTAATATTAAATTATATTATTAAGAATTGAATTAATTATTATTATTATTTAATAAATTTAAATTATCTAATTTAAGGTCACACTTCTTTATTATGATTTACTAGTTTTGAAAATTTGATAATTTTGAAAATGAAATAGATATAATTATATAATTGAAGGTATTATTATTATAATGAATGATTATTTTTTATAATAATTATCTTTATATTATTATTATTATTAATTTTATTATAATATTATTATTTATAATTATTTAATTATTATTATTGATATATATATTAATTATTATTATTTATTAATTATTTATTATTATTTATGATATTTATTTAATTGATTTACTATTTTATTATATCAGAAATATTATTCTATTTATTTATTAAAGTTATTACTGATTTAATATTTTATTTATTATTTATTGTCATTATATACATATATATAAGTAGTAGTTAATTAATCAATTATTATAGATATATCTATATATTACATTATTTATTAATTTTTATATTAATTTAATTTATAATTATTTTTATATATTATAATATTATTTAATTATTATTATATTATTATTATTTAATATAATTTAATTA